>ML834907.1:105644-133274 GCA_009831015.1 Picea engelmannii
TATCCTGGGAAACCCTTCTCAACAAGGGAAGAAAACCCAGCAATCCTTTGCTATATTCTCAAGAGAAAGACCTCCCACACCATAGACCTAGCACACAAAAGGGTGCTCTCAAAAACCAAGAAGGCTAGCGCCCAAGAGAGGTGTGCACTTCAGCCCTAGAATGTGTACTCGCTGAAATTTCAAAAATCAAATGTGTGTTGTGTTTCCTCAATGGGGAAATCACGTTTATTTATATTAGACTGGACACATCAAAAGTGGTGTCTATTGGCACAACAAGGCCGACCTTAATAACTCAGAATATAATTAATAATTACCATATTAATTATCGTTTACATTAATTATCTTTCACTTTATGGTGGGGTCGACCTGTACCATTTACATCACAATTAGGGTTCCAAGTAAATCTAACTCTTAGACAATATAGCAAGGGATCTCACACACCCACTAGTGCTTAGCCACTAGGGGCACGTTCACCTGTGCTCAGCCACAAGAACGTCCAACTCAACAGATCTCTATCTCACTGAGTCTCACAGGAGAATCATCTATACACATGCGCACTAGTGCTCAGCCACTAGGATCACATCCACCTGTGCTCAGCCACAAGGACGTCCTACTCAACAGATCTCTATCTCACTGAGTCTCATAGGAGAATCATATGGAGTACCACATCGTCTCAACTCTCTACACAAAGGAGAACAGTAAACCCATCACATGGGCTCCTTCACCCCTCACAGGGGTACACATCGTTTCATCTCAAACGACACACCGGTCTCATGGGCATCTTCCCTACACAGGGGTACACAGTGTTCCATCTCCGTCTCAGAGAGGAACGACACACCCATCTCATGGGCTCTCTCACAGGCCGACTCACTCAACCTGTGTCCAGGAGGATGTCTCACGCAACTGTAATCATCAACACTCCCTCTCAGCTAGGGAGGCATTCTCCACCAGGCCAAGTCTCTCACGAAAGTACTTGAACTTTGTCTTGGCAAGCGGTTTGGTGAAGATATCTGCAATCCGCTCATGTGTAGGAAGGTATTGCACGTGTACTGCTTTCCTCTACACCATGTCTTTCGATCTATTGTGAAACACAAGGTTCTCAGAGAGCTTCACACAACTCTGGTTATCACAATGAATAATGGTGGGATCCATCTCATGATCAAATAAATTTGTCAGGAGCTTGCGAAGACACACTCAAGGCTATATACTCTGCTTCTGCGGTACTCAAGGCCACAGAGCTCTGTTTCCTGCTACACTAGGAAACCATGGCAAACCCCAAGGTAAGACAACAATCGGATGTGCTCTTCCAGTCCACTGCGCTCCCTACCCAATCTGCATCGGCATATCCCTGCAAACTCGGGTCTACACTGGAGGCATATCTCAGGCCATATCCAACTGTGCCTCGTAGATATCTCAATACATGCTTCACTGCTATCCAATTAGTCTGTCTCAGCTAACTCATGAACTAACTAAGTACATTCACTGCATAGCATATATCAGGTCTGGTGTTAACCAGATACATTAGTGATCCAATCAGCGGTGGATCAATCTCGCCTAAATCAGTAGGAGTATCATTTATTTTCTTCAAATCCATCACCATCGATGTAGGCGTGGATTTGCACTCTGTCATACCGAACTTCTTCAATATCTCCACTGTATATTTTCCTTGACTCAGGAAAACCTCATCAGTCCTCTGCCATGTTTCTAGTCCCAAGAAGTAGTGCATCATACCCAGATTCTTCATCTTGAATTCAGAAGTCAATGCTTGCTTGCATTCAGCAACAAGTCTCAGTGAGGAATAAGTCATCCACATACAGGATCAAGATTAGGCACTTGTTACCAACAATATGATAATATAGGTTTGGATCAGCAGCACTCTTGCTGAAGCCCAAACTCATCAAGAATCCATCCATTTTCTCATATCAAGCACAAGGTGCCTGCTTTAATCCATACAGGGCTTTCTTTAACCTGCACACAGGAGATTTCTCATCGTGTATCACGAATCCTTCTGGATGCTCGATATAAACTTCTTCCTCAATCTCACCATTGAGAAAGGTTATCTTTACATCCATCTAATGTAGTTTCCAACTCATGGATGTAGCTAGTGCAATGATAGTACGAATGGAAGTGTATCGGGCTTCTGGAGAAAATGTCTCATCATAGTCAACTCCCTCTACTTGTGAGAGTCCTCTAGCTACAAATCTCGCTTTGTATTTCTCGAGACTTCCATCAGCTGCATGCTTGATCTTATAGATCCACTTGGAAGTCACGACAGACTTCTCTTCTGGTCTCAGAACAATATCCCATACATCATTCTTCAAAAACGGATTGATACTCTTTTGCCATGGCATCTTGCCATACCTGCTAACCTGTTGTTTCTTCATGACAAGAAGGCTCTGTATCAATAATGTGGCTCATGGCTGAAGAATAGCTCGAAAACTCTTTGGTCTCTTGCTCTCTCGAAATGTGCTTTGAGGAGATGCATGTCTCTCTGCCTCTTGCAAAGTTTGTTGAGCTCGGGCAGGCCTTTTATGGTCTAATGCAATGTCTCTGGGGATATTTAACCTAGAGCAACTGGAATAATGGTTGACTCCCTCTAAACTGCTGAAGGGGAGACGATAATGTCTCTTCCTTCTTCTCAAATAGTTTCACTCCCTCTGAGTCAAGTAACTCCCTCTAAGTCTGAAGGATAGATATCTTCCTTTTCCTGTTTGCTAACCTGGAGATATCTCATGTCTTCTCAGGTCCTCTACTGATTCTACAGTATTTTGATGACCTTCGTACTAGGATAATAACCAAGATGGCCTCCCATAGGGATAACAACCAAAATGGCCTCCTGTACTAGAATAATAATCAATCAATAAAGGTTGGACTCCCGTACCAGGGATAATGGTCCAAGTCATGAGGGCTCCCACACTAGGTATAATACCCTTCACTATCAAAAATGCAATCAACAACAGGTTTAATGATTAAATCAAACAAATTACCTTAGTCTACAGTCATGCTCAATTTTGCATTTGGTTTAGAGGAAGTAATCCTCATCTCTCTTGTCTTCATCTTTTTGAGGTGGATCTGGATCAATGTCAGCAGTGGAAGCATATTGTCTTCCTTTCTTTCTGGTAGGACAATTTCTCACATAGTGTCCATACTTGTCACATCTAAAGCACTGGATCTTTGACATGTCTCTTCTTTAATCATAACCTGAAGTTGATGAAGTCTTCTCATCTTTGAATGTTTGCCTGAAGTTTGTTTTAAATCTTCCTCCTTCCTTTATATGAAGTGCAAGAGCATGATTGTCATCAAGAGGGAAGTCTTCCACTCCTCTAGCTCTAAGTCTGATTTCTTCTTGGGTACAGTTTGTCCACAAACGATCAAAAGCAGGTAGTTTTTCCCTTCCACTGATACTTTGAAGAAATGGTTCCCAATGTTTTGGAAGATTATTGAGAGTGGTCAAAACAAGTTTTCTGACAGATATGATTTCTCCAGTGGCACCTAGTTGATCTCTGATCTCTGACATCTTCATAAAGAAGGCAGCAATAGTGTCACCTTTTGTCATCTTGATATTTTGAAGTTGGCCTTTCAATGTAAGAGCTCTTTGGGTGTTGTCACTCTCAAACATATTCTTTAATGCTTCATACATTTCATAAGTTGTCTTCAGGTTTGCAATACAAGGCAGGAGATGATCTCTTACTGAGTAGATCATTATATTCCTTGCCATCTTCTTCCTTCCTTTCTTCCTTCTCTTCATCAGTAGTTGTCTCTGGTAAAGCTCTTTGTATTGTCCACAATAGATCTTCCTCTTCAAGCGTGATCTGAAGTCTTGACTTCCAGGAGCTGAAGTTGCTTCATCCATCAAGCCTATCTTCCACCAAGATTCTGTTCTTCATATTTTCAGATTCTTCACAAACCCTTGCCAACTGGCTAGAAAACCTAACGGCTAAACTAGGCTAGCAACCTTAGGTTTTGTTGGGCTTATGACTGCCAACAATAAGCCTTGAAAGTCAGAAGAACATTGGTGAGCTGAGAAGCTCCTTCAATGAGCTGCAGAAACCCTAATTCTGAAATTTCTGCAGAAAATTGCGAAACCCTAGGGCCAAAAATTCAAAATGCTCGGAATTTCACTGTGAGAGTCTCTAGAGGTGCGTTGGAGGAGGTCATACTCTCCTATGCCAATTTTAGCCCCAACGTCCAAGTATTAAGAGTTGAAACTGAAAAAGGAGGGTCGTACGGAATTTTTGGAAACCCTAGGAGGGTCATACGGTTCTGCAAAAGAGGAGGACAGCTTGCTTGGAGCTTGTGCAATGGGTTCTTCAAGACCTAATCTCTGAAACCATGTTGAATTTTCACTAAGCTAGGCTCAAGCATGAGGTTTATTTCAATTTTAGCATTTACTTGAACCATAGACAAATGCAGCTTCACCATTAACAATTGTTGCAATAACCAAGATCACAAGAAGAAATACCATGCACAAGAACACAAGAAATATCCTGGGAAACCCTTCTCAACAAGGGAAGAAAACCCCAGCAATCCTTTGCTATACTCTCAAGAGAAAGACCTCCCACACCATAGACCTAGCACACAAAAGGGTGCTCTCAAAAACCAAGAAGGTTGGCACCCAAGAGAGGTGCGCACTTCAGCCCTAGAATGTGTACTTGCTGAAATTTCCAAAATCACATGTGTGTTGTGTTTCCTCGATGGGGAAATCACGTTTATTTATATTAGACTAGACACATCAAAAGTGGTGTCTATTGGCACAACAAGGCCGACCTCAATAACTCATAATATAATTAATAATTACCATATTAATTATCTTTTACATTAATTATCTTTCACTTTATGGTGGGGCCGACTTGTACCATTTACATCACAATTAGGGTTACGAGTAAATCTAACTCTTAGACAATATAGCAAGAGATCTCACACACCCACTAGTGCTCAGCCACTAGGGGCACGTCCACCTGTGCTCAACCACAGGGACGTCTAACTCAACAGATCTCTATCTCACTGAGTCTCACAAGAGAATCATCTGGACACACACTCACTAGTGCTCAGCCACTAGGATCATGTCCACTTGTGCTCAGCCGGAGGGACGTCCTACTCAACAGATCTCTATCTCACTAAGTCTCGCAGGAGAATCATCTGGAGTACCACATCATCTCAACTCTCTACACATAGGAGAACAATAAACCCATCACATGGGCTGCTTCACCCCTCACAGGGGTACACATCGTTTCATCTCAAACGACACACCCGTCTCATGGGCATCTTCCCTACACAGGGGTACACAGCGTTCCATCTCTATCTCAGAGAGGAACGACACACCCATCTCATGGGCATTCTTCCCTACACAGGGGCACACAACGTTCCATCTCCGTCTCAGAGAGGAATGACACACCCATCTCATGGGCACACCCATCTCATGGGCACACCTAACTCATGGACTCTCTCACAGGCCGACTCACTTAGTGTGTGTCCTGGAGGATGTCTCACGCAACTGTAATCATCAACATAATCTACTATGCCTAACATTTTTAGCTTCTTAAAAATGTAGTATTTTTCTACAAGTAGCACAAAATCTATTTTTCATTTTTTTGCAACTCATTTGGCATTTTTCATTTTTTTGATATATATGCATTAAAATATATAACAATAGTCAACAATGGGCCATCTGGTTGGTGGAAGTAAGGTGATGTGATCACCCCCACCAAGGTTTAAGTCTCTCCAATGAAATTCTAGCTTGTCCTCATGATTTTGTCCTTACAATGAAATTCGAGCTTGTCCTTACAATAGTGCTTGGGGTTCTCTTCCAAAGCATCTCTCCTCAATATATAATATAGACCTGCCTCATTCTAATAGAGGTACTTGGAGTTATATCCGCGGGCATTTCCCCTCGATAGTTGCTCTAGAAGTGCTCCATCACCATAACAATAATCAAAGTCTCTCTAACACATAATAAAGAAAGACCACTCTCGGGTTGAAAGAGAAGAGGTGTGCCCTCTAGGGGTGGCGCTTCGCTTGGGTGTGTAGTTTTAAAGGGGTAGGGTGCAATTCCTTAGCCAAGGGACTTTTATTAGAATGTTCTGTGCTAGCTACAGTACTCGTAAACTCTCCCAAATTGAAGAAGGGCAAACTTGCCACATCAAGATAATCAAAAAATGATCAATATATATGTCCATCACGTCGTGGTCTAGCAGCAACTTGGAGTGATTGTTACCACAATGACCGTTGTGTGCTAGCTACAGTACTCGTAAACTCTCCCAAATTGAGGAAGGGCAAACTTGCCACATCAAGATAATCAAAAAACGATCAATATATATGTTCATCACGTCGTGGTCTAGCGGCAACTTGGAGTGATTGTCACCACAATGACCCAAGTTCAATTCCTTGCGAGCTTACTCCCACCCTACGTTATGTTTTCCAAGTGTGGCTCCTCATGGTTTGTGATCATCCCTATTAATTGGGCCAATATGTTAACACGTCTATATTTGAGAGAGCAATGTTAACCACGATTAATGTATCAGTGTATCGCCCCTTTATAACAACGCCCCTCTTCTCACAATTAATGCTTGAGTTCAGATTGACTTTCTACTTATATTTTTAGTCCATCGGGTTGTTTCCCTTTAAATATAAATATGATGCTCCTGGGACGGTTCACTTCCAAGATATTTTGGGAATTCGCGCTCTACTGCTCCTGCTTCCCGCTACCACTCCCAACATCACTACCAAAGACAAATCCAAAATAGCGTTAGTGCTTCACTTCACCAACCAAGATTTCCCCTCCCTTTTTGATGGATCTTCTATGACATTCTCGTTGCAGGAAGCAACAAGATGTCTATAATCATGACAAATCTTGGCTCTGAAGACTGTATTTTCATATCCAACCTCTATCTCCAAGAAAATACTTAGAAATCCAAATCAATATCTTGGGAGAGCCTTTATTTAACGTCTTCAACACACATCCAAGCGAAGACAAGCATGTCCTTCCTAGCCTCTCAATCTAGAAAACAGATTTTCCAATGGTGTTATCAATTTGCTCCAAAACCTCTACGTCAGATGGGTGTAGTGTTGATATTATGGTAGCTGCGAGAGGTATTTACCTCCACGTGTAAACCTGACGAGAATAGAATATACCGGGAAGCAAGAAGAAACCCTAATTAATTGGTTAATAACCCTAGAAGACAAGTCGGCTCAAGAGAATGACTTGTATTAGGTTATTAGCCTCCAAGAGAAGAAGTCGGCTAAAGAAAATATCATATACTAAAGAATCAGTACCCAAAATGAGAAGTCAGCCCAGTCAGTCTGCCAAAAATAGTATAAATACAGGAGGCCAGTCTTCATTCTAGCCAGTATTCTCGGAACTGCAGAAGCAGCACTTGTGCACACTGCAGTTGGCCAGTTTGTGCGCAAGTTAGGAGGAGAGTTGTTGTTGCAGCCGCTGTAACTAGCAGATTTCGGTTTTGGCTTGGACTCTCTTGGTTATGGTTTGGACTCTCTGATCAGCTCTTGTTACTCTTGCTTGGTGCGCTATCCTTGGAGAAAGGTGTGCCACCTTTGTTTGGCTATCTAGCCTAGGGTTTGCTTCCGGAATGATTCTCTATCAAGGCTAAGGTGCTCGGGGGAGGCTTCGGCCTATGGTTGGGTGACAATAGTGATATTGTCTATGGTTAAACGAGCACATCCATTGTAATGTCCCCCACCTCTTAATGAAGAAGTTTTGAGAAGACTCAGTGGCCTAGGCATCCCCACTAGGCCATAGTCTCACACTAAGGGGAAGGGTCAACCAAACTAAGGCTATATTCTTAAGTTGACTTGATAAAAAGGTGAAAAAGAGTTAAAATATAACTCAATGAAGGAATAGAAGCGTTGGAGGTTGAGTTAGGAGTTAACCCTAGGGGTTAACTTAACTCAACAGGGAAATAGAAGAAAAGTATGAAGAGGAGGCTGGGGCGCACCTATTATTCATTCTGGATTTTGGTATTTGCTTGTTGATGCTCTTGAGCATACAGTTTTGAGGGTTTTGATATTACAGACCCTAGTGAGCAATTCAGTGGTGAAAGATTCCACTCACCTTGCTGCAAGCTTGGTCTCAGGGATGAAATACTCCACCCACACCATTCTATCACCATCATCTATTCAGGAGGACTAGCAGGGTCATACCAATTGGATCAGCAGGGCCATACCAGCTAGGTTTTTCTTGCAGGGGCGCACCAACTATTAAGGAAGAGTTTGATCCAACACTTGGAAGAAGCTTGAGGTGTTTCCAGCATTAGGGTTTTGCTTGCAAGCCCTTTCTCATCATTTTGAGGGCTTCTTGGAGGAGTTATCATGTCCCTATCATCTACTGCAGGTTGGGACGATTTCAGGAGGAAGGGTACGACTTGTGATTCAATATTTCTCAGATCTAGAAGGCTAGAGGCTAGATCTGACCTTGAAACTTCTCTAAAGTGCTTATAGATGCCCGATCTATCATCTGGGAGAGTTTCAGAGTATTTCGAGCCCACATTCGGCTAGGTCGTACTATTGGCCATATTCAGGGTTTCAAGAGGGCCATACCATCGTAGGGTTTCTGCAAATTGGAGGGGAAGCTTCAGTGTTTGAGTGTCATACTTCAAGAGGAGACTTTCAGTGTCTTGGTCTATCATTGAGGAGGTTTTGGCAGCATTTGGAGGGCTTCGTCTTCAGGAGGGCCGAGCCCTTGGTGCTTATTGTCTTCAGCAGGTCGTACTAGCAATCAGCAGGGTCGTACCAATTGCTTGAGGGTTTGGCTGAAACCATGGTTTTGCAATTGAGCGTTCATCTTCTATTGCAGCCTTTGGGAGGCTTGATTTATATCTCCGGGAGCATTTGTATGCAGCTCCATTATTGTCTTGAAGCCATCTACTTCAGATCTGCTTCTCTATTGTATCAGGTGCTTGCTTTCTTATAATAAAGTTCAGCTATTTGCTTGTGGTTCCTATCTTGTGTAGTGTTGATGATCTTCATATGATTACAATGATGCTTGTATAAATATGTGGTTGAATAACTGAATAAACCCTAAGGCCGAAATGTTCAAGGCCAACCTGCATACACAACAGATAATAATCAAATCAGTAATTAGTTAGTGATTCCGAGCAAAAAATTGGCTTGGGATCATTACAGTGGTATCAGAGCTTTGATCCTCCAAACCTGTGGGGGATGAGCGCATGCCGAGGTACAGTGGGATCTTTATGGGCAGAAGGAAGAAACAAACCAGTGAAACAGAAGCCGAAATGTAGGGTTCAGGAGATGACCGTGAGCCACAAGGCTTGGCCTACTTAGCAATCAAATTCCATAAGACCCTAAATCTTACAGAAAGCAACCTGGTTCATCACTTGCAAGAAAGCCAAGAGACAAACCAAAGGGAACAGGCCGAAATCATTGAGACCTTAAAGAAGGTAGATGGGAATCTGAGGAAGATTGATGAGAACCAGACGATGATAACCCAGCTATTGATGCAGGTGACTCATCAGGGGAAAGACCCTAAGACGTATGGAAACAAAGTGGTTGGTGGATCTGGTGGATCCCATGGTGAAACTAGATATAATCCGGAGAAAGCTCCCATATCCGAGGGAAGCCATGGAGGAGGCACGTCATATGGACAAATGGGTAGCAGGGCTAACCCTAGACCACACTTGCCCACATTCACAGATGAACAGGTGCAGCAGGAGCAAGTAGACGACTTTGTGGAGCAGATGGCATAGTGTACTAAGGAGTACTACGGCCTGGATATGATCATTCAGAGGCAGATGTCCCTAGATCAATATTGCCAACTCAAGTTCAGAAATAAGCCCAGGCCGAACCACAGGAGCAATTTTGAGTTTGAACGAAGAGCAGGGAAGATAGAGATCCCATACTTTGATGGTACGACCAAGATAACAGCACAAGCATGGGTCCAAAAGCTGGATACCTATCTACAACTTAATCCCATGAGGGAGATAGAAGCCATCAAATTTGCCACCATGTACTTGGATGGCAAGGCTCATGATTGGTGGTACCATGGACTCACCACATTAGGCCACAATCAGATAGTGTCCTACACAGAATTTACTCAGAGGCTCATTGATAGATTTGATCAAGGGGATCCGGAGCTACACTTCAGAGAACTCACACAGCTTAAACAAACAAGTACAGCTGAGGCATTCATTGAAGAATTTCAGAGGTTGGTCATGATGGTGCAAGATATATCACCAACCAGACTCATGATGCTCTTCACTGAGGGGCTGATGGAGCCCTTGAAGAGTTGGGTAAAGGCTTTTAAGCCTACCAACCTACAAGATGCTATCTGGAGGACGAGGGACCCAGGACCAGCTGCTAAGCCGAAATTTATACCCAGACCACCTCTTAACGCTGGAGGAAGAGACCAAAGGCCTCCAATGAACCAAGGAGGACGTGACCCAAGGGTTTTGGACAGGGGTCGTGGCAGAGTGGACGAGAACACCAGGAGGGAACTGAGGAGGAAGCAACTTTGCTTCACTTGCAAAAAACCATGGAACCCAGCACACAAATGCATGGGCCGTGGTCAAGTGCATTACCTAGAAGTCACTTCAGACAACGAGGAAGAGGAGGAGATCGACCAGAGACAGAACATTGAGGTCGAAACCATTGAGACAGCAGAGGAGGAGATCATAGGACAGGACAGTACGACTGAGGAGAAAGCCACCTTGGCATTTATCAGCGGAGTGCCCAAATACAACACCTTCCGGATGAGGGGAGTCTTGCAGGGACAGAAGGTATTGGTTCTGATTGATGGGGGAGCCTCTCATAACATTATTGATTCAACATTGCTGAAAAGGAGGCATATACCCACAATAGAATTTGAAGGTTTCAAGGTGGAGGTAGCAGGTGGAAGCACTATGCCTTGTGACAGGTACATTCCTGGTATGAAGCTCACATTGGGTAGGCATGAGCTGGTACAAGACGTCTATGTCATGGACCTCCCAGATACCAACATCATCCTTGGAGTTCAGTGGCTCAGTACGTTGGGGCCTATCACCACCAACTACAAAACCATGGAGATGTCATTTACAGAGGAGGGTGGACGAAAGGTAGTGCTCCGAGGCATGACAGGTAATGCTGCAAAGGTAGTCACGGCCAAGAGGATGGAGGCCATCTTTCGAAGAGATGAGATAGTATACGCAGCAGAATGTAAGGTTTCAGCACGTGTGGATGAGCAGGGTAAGGTTCACTACACCCCAAAGATCCAAGAGATCCTTGACAAGCACCACAAGGTGTTTGGACCAATTCCTCCAGGGGTGCCACCAGACAGGGGGTCTGAGCATATTATTGAGCTAGAGGAAGGAGCTAAACCAATCATCACCACGCCATATAGGCATCCGAAGAAGTACAAAGACGAGATAGAGAAGGCCATCAAAGAACTTTTGGACATGGGGCACATCAGGCCGAGCACTACCCTTTTGCTTCTTTAGTAGTGCTAGTTAAGAAGAAGGATGGCACTATGAGAATGTGCATCGACTTCAGGGCCTTGAATAAAAAGACAATCAAAAATAGGTACCCGATACCAAGGATTGATGAGCTACTAGACGAACTGCATGGAGCTGTCTACTTCACAAAGATTGACTTTCGTTTTGGCTATCATCAAATCAAGATGAGGGAGGAAGACATCTCAAAAACAGCTTTCAAGTGTCATTACGGCCATTATGAGTTCTTAGTGATGCCCTTCGGGTTAACCAATGCCCCTGCCACGTTCCAATCTTGCATGAACCATGTGTTCAATAAGCAGCTGAGGAAGCACCTGTTGGTATTTTTTTATGACTTGCTCATTTACAGCAAGACGTGGGAGGAACACCTCCGACATGTGGATCAGATTTTGTCAATCATGGATGAACAGTCACTATATGCTAAGGAGTCCAAATGTGAGTTTGGAATGACAGAGGTGCTTTACTTGGGGCACATCATAGGAGCAAAAGGGGTACAGGTAAATCAGGAGAAAATAAAGGCCATTATGGAGTGGCCTACTCCTAAGACACTCACGGAGTTAAGAGGATTTATGGGCATATGCACGTACTACAGGAAATTTGTCAAGGGGTTTTCTCAGCTGTGTGCACCCTTGACAGATTTGACGAAGAAAGGAGCCTTCAAATGGAATGAGGAAGCTCAAATGACGATGGACAAGATGAAGAAGGTGATGAGCACGTGCCCAGTCTTAGCCCTTCTAAATTTCGGCCTACCTTTCACCTTGGAATGTGATGCATCAGGAGAAGGGATAAGGGTCGTACTAATGCAGAATAGGCACCCTCTTGCCTATGAGAGCTGAAAACTCAGGGGTCCTGAGCTACTCTACAACATTTATGACAAAGAAATGTTGGCTATCATGCATGCACTAGCCAAATTCTGGCAATATTTGGTAGGTGCACGGTTTGTGGTCAAATCAGATCATAATAGTCTTAAATACCTAATGGAACAGAAGGATTTAAATGAGAGGCAGCAAAAATGGGTAAGCAGAATACAGGCCTATGACTTTGACACTGAATTTGTCAAAGGGAAGAACAACGTGGTGGCTGATGCATTGTCTAAAAGGCCATCCATCTTTGCCATGACAGGTGTATCGGTTGACTAGAAAGACCACTTGGTGATGGAGTATGCAAAGGATCAGTTCGCTTGTCAGCTATTGGATGGACAGGTACAGGATGATAACTTAAGGATTATAAATGACCTCATCTATTACAAGGGCCGAATCTTTTTGGTTCTTGGATCGGCCTTCAAGGCCAAAGTGTTGCAGGCGTGTCATGACTCACCAATGGCAGGGCACCAGGGGAGACGTACAGGCAGGTAAGAGAGAGGTTCTCATGGAAGGGCCTCAAGGAGGATGTAATAAAGCACGTCAAGGAGTGTACTACATGCCAGATGAACAAGGACGAGCACACTCACCCAGCGGGATTACTACAACCCTTACCCATTCCAGAGCACAAGTGGGAAAGAATATCCATGGATTTCATCACCGAGTTGCCAAAAACATAGGGGAAGGACTGCATTTTTGTAGTGGTGGACAGGCTGACGAAGTTTAAATACTTCTTCTCCATAGCCACAAACTTCAGTGCAGCACAGGTGGCCGAATTGTTCTTCAGGGAGATTTTCAGGTTGCACGGTCTACCCAAAACCATTGTCAACGATAGGGATAGCAGGTTCATGAGTACCTTTTGGCAGGAATTGTTCAGATTGGTTGGTACGGCTTTGACCCCTAGCACCAACTATCACCCTCAGACGGATGGACAAACCGAGATAGTCAACAAGTGGGTAGAAGGTTACCTCAGGAATTATGTAGCAGGGCAGCAGAAGGCGTGGGCCAGGTGGTTGCATTTAGGAGAGTATTGCTACAACACCACCCAGCACGTGTCCATGGGCATGACACCATTCAGAGCCTTATACAGCTATGATCCACTATCTTTTGTAGAGATTGCTTTCGGTGACAACAGGGCACCTATGGTACAGGATTGGGTACAGCAGAGCCAAGACATTCTCAGGGAGTTGAAGGATCATCTACAGAGAGCACAGAACCAGCAGAAGGTCCAAGCAGACAAGCACAGAGTTGAGCGTACTTTTGAGGTTGGTGACTCAGTCTATCTAAGGCTTCAACCATACAGACAGGCTTCTATAAAAAGAAGCGGAGCAAAGAAGCTACAGCCACGTTTCTTTGGGGCTTAGAGGGTTAGCAAGAAGATAGGGGTCATAACTTATGAGTTGGAGCTCCCACAGGGCAGCAGGATACACAATGTCTTCCATGTGTCTTGCCTGAAAAGGGCCATCGGCCAACACATCACACCCATCGAGATACTACCTCCCATGGACGAAGAGGGGCAGCTTGTCTTGATTCCGGAAGAAATACTAGAGGTTCAGGAGAAGAGGCTCAGGAAGAGAAGCATCAAAGAGGACTTGATCAGGTGGAAGGATCTACCCATTGAGGATGCCACGTGGGAAAATGAACAAGTGGTAAAGGAAGCAGGTTTGGAATTGCTTGAGGACAAGCAATTTCTAGCAGGGGAGACTGTAATGTCCCCCGCCTCTTAATGAAAAAGTTTTGAGAAGACTCAGTGGCCTAGGCATCCCCACTAGGCCATAGTCTCACACTAAGGGGAAGGGTCATCCAAACTAAGGCTATATTCTTAAGTTGACTTGATAAAAAGGTGAAAAAGAGTTAAAAGATAACTCAATGAAGGAATAGAAGCGTTGGAGGTTGAGTTAGGAGTTAACCCTCGGGGTTAACTTAACTCAACAGGGAAATAGAAGAAAAGTATGAAGAGGAGTCTGGGGCACACCTATTATTCATTCTGGATTTTGGTATTTGCTTGTTGATGCTCTTGAGCACACAGTTTTGAGGGTTTTGATATTACAAACCCTAGTGAGCAATTCAGTGGTGAAAGATTCCACTCACCTTGCTCCAAGCTTGGTCTCGAGGATGAAATACCCCACCCACACCATTCTATCACCATCATCTATTCAGGAGGACTAGCTGGGTCGTACCAATTGGATCAGCAGGGTCGTACCAGCTAGGGTTTTCTTGCAGAGGCACACCAACTATTGAGGAAGAGTTCGATCGAGCATTTGGAAGAAGCTTGAGGTGTTTCCAGCATTAGGGTTTTGCTTGCAAGCCCTTGTTCATCATTTTGAGGGCTTCTTGGAGGAGTTATCACGTCCCTATCATCCACTGCAGGTTGAGACGATTTCAGGAGGAAGGGTACGACTTGTGATTCAATATTTCTCAGATCTAGAAGGCTAGAGGCTAGATCTGACCTTGAAACTTCTCTGAAGTGCTTATAGATGCTCGATCTATCATCTGGGAGAGTTTCATACTATTCCGAGCCCACATTCAACGAGGTCGTACTATTGGCCATATTCAAGGTTTCAGAAGGGTCGTACCATCTTAGGGTTTCTGCAGATTGTAGGGGAAGCTTCAGTGTTTGAGTGCCATACTTCAGGAGGAGACTTCCAGTGTCTTGATCTATCATTGAGGAGTATTTGGCAGCGTTTGGAAGGCTTCGTCTTCAAGAGGGTCGAGCCCTTGGTGCTTATTGTCTTCAGCAGGTCGTACTAGCAGTCAGCAGGGTCGTACCAGTTGCTTGAGGGTTAGGCTGAAACCCTGGTTTTGCAGTTGAGCGTTCATCTTCTATTGCAGCCTTTGGGAGGCTTGATTTATATCTCCGGGAGCATTTGTACGCAGCTCCATTATTGTCTTGAATCCATCTACTTCAGATCTGCCTCTCTATTTTATCAGGTGCTTGCTTTCTTATAATAAAGTTCAGCTATTTGCTTGTGGTTCCTATCTTGTGTAGTTTTGATGATCTTCATATGATTACAATGATGCTTGTATAAATCTGTGGTTGAATAACTGAATAAACCCTAAGGCCGAAATGTTCAAGGCCAACCTGCATACACAACAGATAATAATCAAATCAGTAATTACTTAGTGATTCCAAGCAAAAATTTGGCTTGGGATCATTACATCCATTATATTCTAACAGGTTATGGGCTCACACTATCTTAGGCCAATCTAGCCGCTGGAAGATAGATTGGGAGAATTTGCTCAATTGCAGTTGCAGCCAGTTTTTCCTGTAGCAACGAAACCCTAACCCCCTCGTTGAAGCACCTTAAGTGAAGGGATTGACGTAATTTCTAGACAGATTAGTGTGCCCTAGCCTAGCGCATATCCTGGTACTCTCAGCAAGCTAAGACGTCAAGTTTGAGTTATTTTGGTCAAATCTAGGGTTGACCAAGTCAAAGCAACCATGACTTACTCTATGAAGTCAGAAAACAAATTAAAAGGGGCTTCTAACTTCAGAGCATGGAAGACAAGGATTGATCTCATCCTTGCCAAGAATAAAGTGTTGGATATCGTAAAAGAAAAGATTGTGGAACCAGAGTTTGAAGAAGGAAAAGAAAAGGAACCACAGAACGTTGCAGTTATGGAGAAGTTCAAAGACAATAACATCAATGCCATGAGTATCATAGTGGATTCTATAAAAGACCACTTGATACCCTACATCTCCCATCTTGATTCGTCTAAGAAGTTGTACAATGCCCTAACAAACCTCTTCTCAGTCAAAAACATTGAACAAGTAATGAGTCTGAAGAATGAGCTCTGTGACATGAAGATGAATGATGATGACAGCATAACATCATACTTTGTGAGGATCTCTCAATTAAGAGATCAACTACAAGCTATTGAAGAAATCATCTCAGAGAAGGAACTAGTAAATATAGTACTCAATGGTCTTCCCAAGGCATGGGATGCATTTTCCGCAAACATAAACACAAGGAAGGAGTATCCTACATTTGAAGAACTTTGGACTTGTTGTGCGCAAGAAGAATCAAGGATCAATGCAAAAAAGAAACCCCAAAAGAAATACAATGATCAAGCCTTCACAGCAAAGTTCAAGAATTTCAGGAATAAAAAGAAGTTTGGCTCTAGGAAGAAACCAAATCAAGAGTAAGATATGTCAAGAATACAATGCGTCAATTGTCGAAAGTATGGTCACTACAAGAATCATTGTCCCCGGTTAAAGAAAAAGGAAGGAAACACACGAAGCATCAGTTGCTGAAGAAAGGGAACCCTCAAAGAAAGCCAAGCAGGAAAAAACAAACTTCTTCTTCTAAGCCAAGGTAACAATACTCTTCATAGTTCTTGTACATACCACGTTTACATAGTTTATGTACATATCTTACATATCTATTTTCTAGAAGATAAGATGTTCAAAGAGAAACTATATCTATGGAAGAACAACAAGATAAGGATTGCTATCACTATGACTACAAGTCAAACAACACACATGAAAGGATGAAGTACATCAACAACCCTTGGTAACAATTCATGTGGAAATTATTACATAAGTAACAGTTGCAGGATAAGCCGAAATCATAATCAATCTTGAACAAACCTAGAAGAAGTAAAGACAGAAAGAAGTCAGCAATCAAGAGGAAATTGGAGAAAGACTTATGACACTTTGTAGAAGGCAATAAGGATGTAGACGGAAGCATGGACTCTGTTAGATGGAGGGAGCCGATTATATACTTCCAAAAGAAAAGCATGCATTCATACATGAAGCAAGGATTAGAAGGGAGCTAATCCTATGATCCATTGAAGATGATGAAGTGTATATCCATAGTAGCAGCCATGAAAAGCAGCACATGTTCAGTTTGACTTTAGAAGAAGTCTTCTTCGAAAAGAAGCCTTAAAAGTATCCCTGATTGTCCATCCACATCCATGATCCTATGATGAAAGGAAGAAGTTGGAATCTTCGGGTCATGGAATCTATAGAAAACTCCATGGACCCAAGAGCTAAAGAGAAACACGAGGAAGAACAAGAAGATTCCAAGAGAGAGAAAAGCCAAAACAACCAGTCATTGTATCAAGAATCACAAGACTACCAATCTGACCTAAACTCACTAAAAGCAATCAAGCAGAGGAACTGAAAGTTGCGATGAAGAACAATGTATGGAATACTTATGAATGTAAGAATTGCAAGATCCAAAACTAGAGGTTCTCCCAGATAGAGGGAGAAGACTATGATGATTGCTTATACCAAGTAAACCAGACATACCTCTACATGAGCCATTATATCGTCCACAATATCCATGGTTTGGAGTTTACATCAGATGAATGCAAAGACTGTTCTCCAAAATAATTGAACAAAGAGCGTATGTAGAGCAACCTCAAGGCTTTGAGGTATACCAGAAAGAGACTCTTGTATACAGATGGAAGAAGATTTTGTTTGGATTCAAACAACTTGGTGCAAAGCCTCTCATGCACAGCAGAAGCATGGTGAAAATCTTCTATGATAAAAGTCAGAATGGTTACTTTGAAGTCCAGGATGATGGATTGCTAATCCATAACAAACTCTCATGATGAAAGAATAAGTGCCACATCGATATGTTCCAGTTTGAGCCTTGCCACGATGTTATGAGCTAGCAAAAAACAAAAGAGTTGAATTTAACTATGATATACTGTAATGATCAGAGCTATATGAAGCCTTCGGGGAAAACCAGTGTTCCAGAAAGACCGAAGTACATTAAGATCAAGCATTACATTCTTCGTGATGAAGTCCAGAAAAGAGAAGTGGTTCTCCAATATATATCTCCACATATCAGCAGATGAGCAGATATTTTGGTAAAGCCTCTATCCAAGATGAAAGAGTTTGCATACTCAAGCTGGAGCTCGTGGAGACGACTTCCTTATTGAAAAAGGAAGAGATGACTCCCAGGTTGGTAGGGAGCACCGATGTGTTATTGATTTATGGACAATGATTTTTTAAGTTCGAAAAATGGTCTAGGATGAGCAGTTCCTTTCCAGTTCGCAAAGTGGTTTGAGATTTCTGACGGACAAGCATTTTCTAGTTCGAAAAATGGTCCAAATCGAACGGTCATTTTCATAATGAAAATGGTTCGATGGATCGTTGATGTACCATAGACAGTGATTCCCCTTGTGGCCAATGTGGGGGAATGGTCTAGGACAGTCTCTCTTCTTGATGGACACTCTCAGTAGTGGTCAAGAAGACTGGTCCGCCTCGTCGGATAGTCATTCTTTCGAAGCTCACAGTTGTGAGCAGTTTCGAAGAATGGTCCATTTTGGAGGTTGGTGCAGGACAATCATTTCCTTAGGAAATGGTCCGGACAATCATTCCCTAGGGCAGATTCATTCTCTCCAGGTTGCACGTTGTTTGATGCCAGAGGAATGGCCGAGATAGGTGAACGGTCCAGGTTCAGCAATCAGGGACAGGCATTCCCTAGGGCAGACTCATTCTCTCCAGGTTGCACTTTGTTTAGTGCCGGAGGAATGGCTCGGATAGGTGAATGGTCCAGGCTCAGAAATGTTGAAATATTGTAACTGCAAAGAGTATTCTAATAATTATTGATGTATTATACATTAGATCAATCCCCTTTTGTGGATTAATCATGTCGAGTATTGTAAATGACCAAATCCCCTTTTGCGGATTGGTCAAACCCTAATTGTAATATGCTAAATGAGAAGTCGGCCCACATAATATATTAAAGTGGTTATAACCACCCAGAAATGAGAAGTCGGCCCACAGAATATATTAAAGTCGTTATAAACACCCAGAAATGAGAAGTCGGCCCACAGAATATATTAAAGTGGTTATAACCACCCAGAAAGAGAAGTCGGCCCTGCCAATGAAAGGACATGTCCTTTCACCTCCTGCCTCATTTGTTCACTCACTCACTTGTTCATCAGAGCGCAAGTTTGGAGTTGTAGTTGGAGAAGAAGGAAGAGAGAGAGAGGCGCATTCTTGGGCGAGGACTTTCTGTATTGTTTGGTTTATTCTCTTGGCATTGTATTGGCTATCTATATTAAGGAAGTTTTTCTGGGTTTTCTCCCCCGTGAGGGTTTCCCGGGATAAATGAAGTGTCCCTTGTGATTGTGTTTCTCTCAGTGATCCTATCTATGCTATGGTTATCTAGTAAATTGAAACGAAACCTAATAATAGCTTAAACCTCAACATGGTATCAGAGCTAAGCTTAAGAGAGCATCTTTCACAAGAAGAAGAAAAATGTCACTATTGTCGTACATGAAAATTAGGGCTTTTTATTGAAAAGTGCGCCCTAACCTGAGGAATTCTTTGGCACCTTCAACACACCTTTTCAGTGGATAGATCTCCTGGAAAGTGAAACCTTAGTTTTCACAAAGTACAAGTACTAGAAAACCAGAAGTACTAGAGTACCAGAAGTACCAGAAAACCAGAAGCCCCAGTCCATAAATCCATTGGTCAAGTTTGAGGGGGTAAAATTTGGATTTTCAGAAATCTGACTGCACCAGCTTCCTCGCCTCAGCTCAACGCATCTATCCCCTGGATCAAAATTTCAAAATTTGAAGTTTGAAAAATTAGGGTTTCCTCATAAAACCCTAAGTTGCAGTTGCAGTTGCAGTCTCAGAACCAGTTGCAGTATTAATTGAAGTATCAGTCGTAGCACCAGTTGCAGTCACCCTTGAAGTTTTTAAGAGTTGGTGATCATTATCGCTGCTGCCAGATGGTGCCACTACGTGCAAATGCTATCAGAGGTATGTACTCACATATATTTAAATGGTTAAGCTTTAAAGAGTATTTGCAGGAGAAGGGATCTCTTGCCATAGATTGAGAAGGATCTCAAGATCCAACACATTCAAAGGAATAATGCAACCCAAGTTTGATTATTCTGATATGCATCTATTTGTTATGACATTATTTTGATCGGTGTTGCATGTTGAAGCTATGACCATCATACTAACCTTTGGTCAAAATCTAAGTCAAGGTATTAGATGGATTAAAGTTGAGATCATAGAGTTTATTCTCTAACCCAACCTTCTGTCAAATATTGTCCTAGTACAAAAGACAGGTTGAAGAAAGCACCTATCATCTTGAGTGAAGGAGACTTGGAAGAAAAACAACACACACTCATTCTTGAGGACAAGACTCCAGGTTCTAGGAGAAACTTCTTGTGTTGATTCCAGGTTACCTTGGATGAATGTTTGATCACAACACTAGAAGAGTGTTGATCTCATTTCGTATTGTATCCCTTATTTTTGATCCTTGGTCACAAGTGAAAGCTCTAAAGGAGCCACTGTGACGATTGTTCGTACTATTGCTTTAATTACTATTATCAAAAGAGTATTATTTTTTGCTTGTTGTTTTGTTGACCTTGTTTCAGGTCACGAGTGATAACCCTGAGGAAGCTATAGTAAAGGTTGTTGAAGGCAACATATTATATGAGACATGAAGCAGACTATGTACATGACCATATACACTCATGTACCAAAGAAGATGAAGAAAAAGCTATCTTTTGAGATTCAGAGTATCTCCTATGAAGATTAATTGTAAGGAGCAGAAGGCTCCAAAGATGACCAAACTTTAGATCAAGATCCCACAGCAGAATTGTTCAAAGGTTAATGAAGCCACCTAGACGGGAAGCAGAACTCGTTTGAAACCCGACTTAGTCTTTCATACTTAGACTTGGTATTCAACACCAAGTATACCCTATAAGAGATGATGAAGTCCTTGTAGACTCGGAAGAAATCGAAAGTAAGCCTAATCTCATAAAGGATCAGATGAAGAGACAACTTCCAGGACTGGGAGACAGATGCCATGAGAAGACTAGATCGTAACTTCAGAGACAATTGCCGTGAAAAGGCTAGATCGTAGCTTCATAAACTTCTAGAAGATATGAAATCTCCTGGGAAGATTCCCTTGTTTTAGTAACAGAGAAGGAAGCCAGTCAGAAAGACTAGGATATGGATTCTTCCGTGAGACTAGAAGAGAAGTCAGTATTGACTTCCAAGATTAATCTATACAGATCAAGCATGTTGCAGATGTACAAAGCTTGATGTGTGTCCAGAGGATTCTCCCAGCAAAAGGGAGAAGACTATGACGAGACACTTATTGAAGAAATAGTTCCAGTACTTATGAAGACAACCAGAACAACCATGATTCATATATAGTATGAGATGCAGGGGGAGCAATCCCCATATTTAAAATTGAGTGGCAGTTGGTGCAGTACATCAGTTGGGTCATGGAGACATGACTATGATAAAAGATAGTGTTACCTCCATGAAAGAAGAAGAGCTATCTTCAGTATCAGTTATTGAGCCACTCTCAGTTTAAGATGAAGTTGTTGCCATGATGGAGTAGAGGAGTTACTCCCAAATTTCAGCAATCACAGTGAGAATGGAGCAACCATTCTCAGCTCCAGAGCAGGTGCAGGTGCAGAGTCCTAGTTCCAAAAGGAACAGTTGCAGAAAGAGGAGAGGACATGCTCTCAATCAATGAGACAGATAGTGCTTTGCAGAACATAGAGCTAGCACATGATTGTGCATATTGAGTTGTAGCTGAGCAAGTGTACCAGATTGGTACAACGTAATGAGAAACTTTGATTTGAAGATTGAAGATAGAAAGACTCATGTCTGCCAGTTGACGGAAGCTCTGTACGCGTTGAAGCAAGATCCTAGAGCTTGGTATGGAAGAATTGACAGTTTCCTGACGAGCTTGGGCTTTACCAAGAGTAAAGTTGATTCTAACCTTTATCTCAAGGTTATGAATGATGAGCCAGTGATGTTACTACTATATGTAGATGATGTATTCTTGACAAAATGAAGAAAAGCTTATCACAGATTGCAGAAGAAGCTCACCACAGAGTTTGATGGAAGACCTAAATGCATTATCTCTTAGGTCTTGAAGTTTCGCAGAGCACAGAGAAGATATTCCTTAACCAAGGGAAGTATGCAGTGAAAATGAAAAGGGTTGACATGTTGAAATGCAAATCCATGTACACACCCATGGAAACGAAGTTGAAGCTCCTGGTAGATACCTCGTCAGAATTGGTGATGCTACTCTGTACAGACAGATTACTGGTTCGGTGATGTATCTGACGAATACCGGGCTAGATATATGTTTTGCCTTGAGTCAGTATCTGGTAGAACCCAGACGTGTTCACATTATTGCTGCAAAACATATGATGAGATACCTTAAGGGTATGTTGTATTTTGGTCTCTATTATACTAGAGATCATGATTTCAGACTGAGTGGTTACACCGATTCAGATTGAGCTGGAAGTGTTTATGATAGAAAGAGCACTTCAGGATGTTTTTTTCAGTCTGAGGTCAGCCATGATCTCATGGCAGAGTAGGAAGCAATTCAGCATTGCTCCGAGCACGGCAGAAGCAGAATACATTGTTGAATGTTCCGCCAGTTGTGAAGCCATATGGCTTCAGATGTTGTTGACCCATCTATTTGATCTGGAGATGGAAGCCACCGTGATTCTATGTGATAACCAAGTTGTATAAAAATGATGGAGAACCATGTGTTCCATGATGAGTCGAAGCACATAGAGATCCGATATCACTTCACCCATGATATGAAGCAGAGAGGAACTATAAAACTCCAATATGTTGAAACAGATGAACAGGTTGCAGATGTGTTAACCAATTCTTTGTCTTGTGTAAAGTTTGAGCACTTTCGAGACAAACTTGGTATAGTTCGAAAGGACCTCCCTCGAAAGGGGGAGTAGTTTTGATGATACTATGGTATCCTGATCAGTAGTGGTAGCTCCATTAGCATTTTTATAATCCTAGGGAATCTTATGATTCCTGGGCAGATCCCTAAGGTCCGATAAGGACGGTCTGTCAGAGTACCACGTGGTAGCTCCGTTAGGATTTTATATCCTAGGGAATCTTATGATTCCTCGACACCTCCTTAGGGACTATCAGAGTACCACAAAATGTTGTTGTTGCCAGCTTAATTGTTGTGATGATGTGCCAGCTTAATTGTTGTGATGATGTACCAGCCTAGTGTTGTGATGTGCCAGCTTAATTGTTGTGATGATGTGCCAGCTTAATTGTTGTGATGCCAGCCTCGTGCTAATGACATGCCAGCCTCGTGTTGTAATGATGTGCTAGCCTCGTGCTCTGATGATGTGTCAGCTTAAGTACTGCGATGTCAATCTCGTGTTGATGACATGCCAGCCTCATGTTGTTATGATGTGCTAGCCTCGTGCTGTGATGATGTGTTGCCAGCTTCGTGCTGTGATGCCAACCTTGTGCTGAAGACTCTCAGCCCAGTGCTGATGTTGATAATGTTCCAGCCTTTGTGTTGTGTTGTTGTTGTTATTGATGATGATGATGTATTAGTGTTATACTAATCCATGTTGATGCAAATGTTGATGATGCCACTTTAGCTTCTTGCTGAAGATGATGTTGATGATGCCACTTCAGCTGCTTGTTGAAGATGATGATACCACTTCAGCTTCTTGCTGAAGATGATGTTGACGATGCCACTTCAGCTGCTTGTTGAAGATGATGATGCCACTTCAGCTTCTTGCTGAAGATGATGTTGATGATGCCACTTCAGCTTCTTGCTGAAGATGATGATGATGATGTTATTTCAACTTTAATGCTGAAGATGATGTTACTTTAGCCTCATGCTAAAGATATTGACGATATTACTTTAGCTCATGCTAAAGAAGATGATGATGTTACTTTAGCCTCATGCTAAAGAAGATGATGATGCTACTCCAAATCCATGCTGTGAACGATGATGATGAGAAAAACTTCCGATGATTTATAGATACACCAGTCGGTGTTCCAAGATGTTGTTGATGATGTTGCCCTCTTTCTCGCCTGATGTTGTTGTAGAGTACCCTTCTTGTTAAGGGGGAGTGTTGAAATATTGTAACTGCAACGAGTATTCTATTTATTATTGATGTATTATACATTAGATCAATCCCCTTTTGTGGATTGATCATGTCGGGTATTGTAAATGACCAAATCCCCTTTTGTGGATTAGTCAAACCCTAATTGTAATATGCTAAATGAGAAGTCGGCCCACAGAATATATTAAAGTGGTTATAACCACCCAGAAATGAGAAGTCGACCCACAGAATATATTAAAGTGGTTACAACCACCCAGAAATGAGAAGTTGGCCCACAGAATATATTAAGTGGTTATAACCACCGAGAAAGAGAAGTCGGCCCTGCCAATGAAAAGACACATCCTTTCAGCTCCTGCCAGATTGTATAAATAAAGGAGGCCAGTGCCTCATTTGTTCACTCAGTGACTTGTTCATCATAGCGCAAGTTTGGAGATGCAGTTGGAGAAGAAGGAAGAGAGAGAGAGGCGCATTCTTGGGAGAGGACTTTCTGTATTGTTTGGTTTATTCTCTTGGCATTGTATTGGCTATCTATATTAAGGAAGTTTTTGCTGGGTTTTCTCCCCCATGAGGGTTTCCCAAGATAAATGATGTGTCTCTTGTGATTGTGTTTCTCTCAGTGATCCTATCTATGCTATGGTTATCTAGTAAATTGAAAATAAACCTAATAATAGCTTAAACCTTAACAAGAAATCAGGACAGTTATTCTTCCTTGCTTGAGAAGAATAGTCCAAATAGCTCATCATTGATGTTTTACCTTCTGAGGGCAGATACTCTTCCAGATCTCACAAATGTGAGTGGAAGAATGGCCTAGATGATTCAGTTTATATCATAACAATGTTTTCTGTGCAGGTTGATATTAGATGATATGATTGTTATGGAGACTGTATGTCTCCGAACAGTGGATGTATACTACTGTGGTGGATGTGTTGCACTGATTGTGACTGTATGTCACTGATCAAGTATCTGTGTGCTACTTGGTGTTGCAGTGTACCACTGGATTGTAGTTGTGTACTACTATGGATAGACACAATTGTGTTCTATTGAATGACATTGTTCTGATTGCCTTGAAAACTATCAGTAGTGTTGGAAATGATTATCAGCTAGATGGATGATCAATGGACAAAGTTTCCCCAGACAAGAAAATGGTCCAGGACATTCATTCTTCTAGGACATATGTCCGGATTAGAAGAATGGCTCTTGTGTCGCTCTGTGGAGTGAGTGACTTATCCAACATCATGTCTAATTACTCAGATGGAGTATGGTTTCGAGAGATAATGCAGTTGATGACACTGATAGTGATGATGGTGCTCATGATCTAATCATGAGATAGTCTATACGACTATGTTGATGCTACCGGGTGAATGGTATGTTTGTGCTCAAGACCATTACTTTCAATACCTCCCTAGCTAGGAGGGAGTGTTTATATTATGGTAGCTGCGGGAGGTATTTACCTCCACGTGTAAACCTGACGAGAATAGAATATTCCGGGAAGCAAGAAGAAACCCTAATTAATTGGTTAATAACCCTAGAAGACAAGTCGGCTCAAGAGAATGACTTGTATTAGGTTATTAGCCTCCAAGAGAAGAAGTCAGCTAAAGAAAATATTATAAACTAAAGAATTAGTACCCAAAATGAGAAGTCGGCCCAGGCAGTCTGCCAGAAATAGTATAAATACAGGAGGCCAATCTTCATTCTTGCCAATATTCTCAAAATTGCAGAAGCAGCACTTGTGTGCACTGCAGTTGGTCAGTTTGTGCGCAAGTTTGGAGGAGAGTTGTTACTGCAGCTGCTGCAACTAGCAGATTTCGGTTTTGGTTTGGACTCTTTCTTGGTTATGGTTTGGACTCTCTGATCAACTCTTATTACTCTTGTTTGGTGCGCTATCCTTGGAGAAAGGTGCGCCACCTTTGTTTGGCTATCTAGCCTAGGGTTTGCTTCCGGAATGATTCTCTGTCAAGGCTAAGGTGCTCGGGGGTGGCTTTGGCCTATGGTTGGGTGACAATAGCGATATTGTCTATGGTTAAACGAGCACATCCATTATATTCTAACAGGTTATGGGCCCACACTATCTTCGGACAGTCTAACCGTTGGAAGATAGATTGGGAGGATTTGCTCAGTTGTAGTTGCAGTTGCAGTTGCAGCCAGTTTTTGTTGCAGCAATGAAACCCTTGTTAAAGTTTCTGTTATTATTAGGCTACCTTTCTATTTACTAGATAACAATAGCATGGACAGGATCACTGAGAGAAACACAATCACAAGAGTACCCAAGCATTTATCCTGGGAAACCCTCAAGGGGAAGAAAACCCAGCAAAACTTCCTTAATATAGATAGCCAATACATTGCCAAGATAATGAGTCAAACAACACAGAAATTCCTCTCCCAAGGATGCGCCTCTCTTTCTCTTCCTTCTTCCGGCAACTGGTAACTGCAGCTTCCTTCAATACTTGCGCACTAGATGAGTGAGCTAAGTGTGTGTCCAAATGAGGCACTGGCCTCTCTTATTTATACAATCTAGCAGGTGCTGAACATGTGTCTTTTCACTGGCAGGGCCGACTTGTCATTCTCGGTGGTTATAACCACTTTAATATATTCTGGCTGGACCGACTTCTCATTTTGGGTGGTTATAACCACTTTAATATATTCTAGGGTCGTCATTTCATTTTGCCTATTACAATTAGGGTTTGACCAATCCGCAAAAGGGGATTTGGTCATTTACAATACCCAACATGATCAATCCACAAAAGGGGATTGATCTAATCAATAATAAATATATTTTATCTTTATCCACAAAAGGGGATAAGAATATTCTTTGCAGTTACACAATATTTTAACACTCCCTCTTAACAAGAAGGATATTCTTTATCTTTTGACAGGTCACTGGATGTCAACATCAACTAGGTAGCAGCATCCACTGGATAACATCATCAACTGGGCAACATCATCAACTGGGTAATCATCATTAACTGGATAACTAGAGGCATCCACTTGGTCATCTGGCATCATGATCACTGACTGGCATATCTATAAATCATCGAAAGTTTTGTTCTCTTTATCTTCGCGTAGAAGATACTCTTTCTTTCTCTTGTCTTCACGCAGAAGTTACTTCTTTATTATCTTCACACAGAAGATATCTTATCTTCACACGGAAGATGTCTTATCTTCACACAGAAGATATTCTATGAGTTTTGCCATTCCTTTTATGTTCTCTCTTCTCTTGTAGTCATCTATCTCACCCATCCATTGGGGAGGACTACTACCATAGCTTCACTCCTAGTCATCCCACGTGAACTAGAGAAGCTAAGATGCTAGCCTGGGCAAGACTAGCCTCCCTTTCTATGATCCACGCAAGATAACGACACAAACCTCAAGAGCCAACTAACCATTCCACATGGTCAAGGTTTGTGTTCCAGGCTACTCCATCCTTGGCCAGAGGAGAGTATCTGCCCGCTGCCCCTTGGAGAAACATCC
>ML834908.1:15393-31932 GCA_009831015.1 Picea engelmannii
AGAAACTAGGGGGTTGGAGCCTCCTTCCAGTTGCAGTTGGAAAACAAAGGAAGTTGGTGCTTCCAATGAATGTAATTCTTCAAGACATATAAGAAAAAGTGTTATGTGGTTTTCTCTCGATTTGGGTTTCCACGTAAAACACTGGTGTACTGTGTATGTGTGTGATTGTTTATTTATTATTGCTCACTATTGGATAATAATTCTACATTGATATAACATTTGAAGAAAAAGGATTATAATTACTCTATTACTGATTCACCCCCCCTCTCATTAATCCAACACACCCTTCTTATGCTTGTCCCTAGTAAGCATTCACACTCGACAATTCAAGTCAAAGATGACTTCTTTGATACCAACATGATCCAAGATCTTGTCATCATGACTTATAAATAATTGCATTAAATGAGCATAAATTAAAGTACACCATTAAATAAGGTAAAACTAAAAAATGAAGAGGTATAAGCATCAGATCTGAACACATAAACTTGATAACAGAGTTCATCCCTGGTGGACTACGTCTTCGGGTCTTTCTCTCAAATGGGTAGGCTCTTTCATTAACTCAGCAAAACAATTTGGAAAAATACATAATTATACCTCATTATGAAATCAAGCTACATAAATAATGCTCATATCAGACAACATACATCGTCATTAAATTTGTGGTGTCGAATTACCCAAAAATGACTATCTCCACGCCTCGATCCAACTCTAGGACTCCCAGACCCAAGAAGAACTTTGTCTCGATTTCCATGCCCTTTGCAACCTGCAATAATGACAGTCCTTTTCCTAATAAACCGTGCCCGTAGTTGTATGGTCGTGCCCCCCCTTCTGGTTGGGAGAAAACCTGGCTTAAATAGTAACTGGGTAGATGGAGGTACCAATGGGTTCGTTAGGCGAATTGGTTATTGGCGCTAAAGTTAAAGTGTTGTATGTGGCGGAGGTCTCGGGGTCAAACCCACGGGCCTCCCATTTTGGATATTTGGTTGTAACCTCTGCTATACTTGAATGGTGACTTCTAGACATGGAGGATGTAGCTAGATATGGTGGGACCTCCGACATATTTGGCAGGGTCCTCTTATATATTTTTTTTATTATTTTTAGGTCACGGGCCCTCCTTGGGCATTTCGGGGGTGCCACATGGCGCCCTTCGATTGGGCCACTTGGCATATGTGTATTGTCCCACCTAGATGTTGATGTCACCTCCACATCAACTCTGTATAGGACACATGGCACATGTTGACGATTAAAATCGCAACGAGGAATTTCTCCAACAAAGTATTGCTTAAGCCTATTATTTAAAATATGCCAATAATATAATACTAGTAGGTGGAACCCCCTTGTATACTAGA
The DNA here is from genome assembly GCA_009831015.1 of Picea engelmannii. Classification (NCBI taxonomy): domain Eukaryota; kingdom Viridiplantae; phylum Streptophyta; class Pinopsida; order Pinales; family Pinaceae; genus Picea; species Picea engelmannii. The sequence goes on from ML834908.1 coordinate 16,743, forward strand.
GGCTCAAAGATAGACATATCACACATTTTTTATTGTTGTTTTGACGTTGATTACACAGTCCTATATGGTTGACAATGTAGTCTTGGTTTCATTTTGACATAGTAACAGGTGGATGATGCATTTTATGGGATGTTTCTGCAATTCAAAGCATTATTTTTATGTTATGATGGGCATATATTTACCGTTGTTATGATTTGATCATGTCACAAATCATCATGATCTACTACCTGGCCACATACAGACAAGAAACATGTTAGTAATAACATAACCAAAACAAAGAAAAGAAACTTATGAAAAAAATCCTAAAGGGAAAGGATCTATGTTTGAGTTATGTTAAGGATTATATACAAATTAAAAGGTAAAAGATATCAGTGTTAGTCCTAACTATTATATGGTTTGTTAAAGGGTATGTGCTTTTCATTTGAGTTATTTTTGGGCACATATACATTGCAATGCATATGGTATGTCATGAAAACTTGGCAAAGGTTGACATGAATGTTTTGGGTTGTGCATTGGGCAAGGAATATCGTCGCAGATTTTAATGGTTTGGAAATTGATTACATGGTTTAATGCATTGGTGAATGTTGGTTGTCTTTTATTTTGGAATTGAATAGGATAGGAGATGGAAGCGACGTGCAGTAAATGTACGTCACTCCATACTCCCCCCATCGGTCGTCACCCTAGTATCATTCTTTGTTTCATTTTGGTCTGTTGGTGGTTAAGCTCCGCATTTCAGGCTTGGGAAGAAAGCACTCGATCAGCTCGCCCTTTTAAGCTCTCTTTTATAGGTATGGTTATTTTTCAACCCATCCATGAATTACGCTATGTGTATGAACAAAAAATGGCTCAGTAATTCTTGGGTTTGTGTTTTCCTGAGAATTGCAACTGTTTAAATGCATGATTTTTCTCTCTAGAATGATTGTGTAATTGTTTGTATTGCAATCAAAAGAATTGGTTTTTGGTTGAGTTGTGCATTCACTGGTTTCTCTGTTGGTTAAAATCATGGTGGGTCTCTATGGATATTAATTGAATGTGGTATTATCACTCTGTGTTCTAATGGTGGAGGGTTTTCACTCTATGCATTATTTTTGGTTGCTTCCTCATAGTCACGAGTGTAGCCCTATCCATTTGTGTTCAGGCTGCCATTTGGTTGTTGTGTGTTTCTCGTACTAGAGTCATGGTCATGGGATCAGTGTCTTGGCACCAAAGTATCTCGAGAATTGGTATTAGGGTGGAAATAATTTTGATATATAACGTATCGTTATGGAGTGATATGAGTTATTCATCGGTGTTATGCATCCTCATTGGCATTATTGTCAAATGGTTTTGCTCTTAAGAAAATTGACAGATTTTATATCTTTGTTTGTTCTTTGTAACCACCATTGTTCAGGTAACATTCGCCTCTCCTCTGCAGGAATAAAACACACTATGTGCACTGGAATTTTCTATCCTACCCGTCATTGTCTTCCCTTGTGGCTAACTGTTGTTCCATAAACCAAATTGGAAGTTACAAGGAAACCATGTGGCTTACTACTGTGTCTATATCGAAAGCGTTTTTCCTGTGGTTGATATGTCCCTGAGTATCTAGTGTTCTTTGTGATATTTTTGAATGAGCACGTTCTTGATTGTATCTTTGTATTTTTTGCGATAGGGCCTGATTTTAAAGCCCCAATTGTTTTGTTCCCTTCGGGCATATTCAAGGTTGTCGAAGATTGGTTTATCAAGTGGAGTGGTTATGAAAGTTTTCATCGAGTACCTATCTCATCTTTATATGATTAAATTGGTTGAAAGGTTTTGATTGGGAATAAGTAATAATATGGAGTCGAGGGATGCCTCTTTTTCGTTATAACTCCAATCACTACGTTCTTACAGCATGGTCTTAATTGCAAATTGGAGACTCTTGTGTGTTTCACTAGGCTCGATCAAGGTTATATATAATTATGGAAATGGTGATTGTGTGTATTTCGTTATGTTCATTGTGCATCTATTATTGAATCATCGTGCATATTACGAATGGTTACATCGACATTGATGAAGCTCGAGTTTTATATTGATTGTGGTTTTGTTGCAAAAACGATATGATCAATAATGTATGTAATTGGGCATGTTTTGGAAGTCTGGAAAGGGACATGTGCATATGTTTTAATTGGTCGATTGAAAATTGATAGATAGTGTATGATATTTTTATAGTGATGCATTATGGGATAGAGGTGGAGCAATGTTGATGTGTGTTTTCTTTAAATTCTTAAAAGGAAAGGAAAGAAATTAAAGACCAAGCTTTTTCTTAACAAGACTGTTGAATGGAAAGTTGTTTCGATTATGAGTATGATTGCACAGACTGTTCTAATTGAGAAGTTTTGAGAAATTTAAATTATGTGACAACAAACAGTTTGATACACAATGATTGTTGATATGGTGTTGGTATTTTTTGCATTGAATTTAGTACAGAGTTATGTTTTACTTGATTTGTTTTATGAACAGTATTCATTATTTCCCTGCCATTCCCTCACTTTTCCACACATCACAAATCCCCTCGCCTTCCCATATTCACTATTCACACCATGTTCTTAAAATTAAATTATAGTTAAATGAAAACTTTGTATTATAGCAGTTGAAGGATGGCACAAGGATGAGTTACAGTTGATATGTTTTGTTATCACAATACAATTGATTGTTTGATGATTTTTTGAGCAGTAACCATGATCTAACCCCTTTCATTTTACCACTTTTCACTCAATACAACCCCTCATATATCCCAGAACCCTTATTCACCCCCTGCTCATTTACAAGTATTAAACGATTTTTATGGATTGGATTGCATGAGTCTGATGTGTTGTTGAACCAAAATTTGTTTCATATTTAAAGAGATATCATGTATGGTTTGTTGAAGAAACTAGTTGCTAATAAATAATGCATACATGAATAACCTTCTTTAGCAGAGAAATCCATGGCTAGAATAACAGGGGAAGAGGAAATTGGAACAAGGCCCCTAGAAGGCCAAGGTTTTTTATACATTTTGATGCAAACCCACAAGAGTTGAACTAACTATTCCAAGATGGATTTTTCAACTGGATTGGACAAGGAGTGGTCCAACCTAGGCTAGAAAGGCCTCCTTTAAAATCCATACATGTCCCTGGTATCCCAGTTCCCCCTCATGTCTCATTACAACCTAAAGTCCTTGAAAATGATAGATGGCAAGAGATTGTCCACCCGGCAGTCTCCCAACATCATGGTTGGCCCAATTTGTCTCTACTTTCTCCTCCTCCATAGGTTAATCCAATTGTCCAAGATGCCCTTGCACACTCACCAGTGCAGTCTTCCCACGCAAGCAAGTGATTAAAAACCGAATCCCACCATGCACCTGATAAAGGAAAATCTGTTGTTCCCCCCTCTTCTCCCTCAAGTGGCTCTGCAAAATCCATTTCATCCTGCATGCACTTGAGAGATGATTTCTCTCATGTTATCAGTGAGATCGGGCGTAAAGGCTCCACACAGCCTAAGGAAAATTCAGAGAAATCAAAGGGAGACAGTAGAAACAAAGGGAAAATTGCATCCCAAAGTGGAAAATATGGTTTTTAAGTGTTTTTATTTATTGATTGTTGAGAACAGTTGATTGCTGAAGTTTTTGGACAACACACTATTTTTGGATATTTTGGATATTATATTTTTTGGATATGGTTTCAAATATCATTGATATTAATTTTCAAATTATGAGAGTGGTGATGGGAGCCACAAAGAGGGATGTGTTTTATTGATTAAATAGTTGTGTTATGTTTGTTAAGAAACTAAAGGGAGTCACAAGGGGTCCCACATACTAGTTATTATTTATTAAAGACCCTTATTATAATGTTATTAATTTTCCCCCTTAACTAAAAGTTAGTTGATTTTTAATTAACTTAACTGAAGAGGTAGTTTAACTACTTCAACTAATTTTGATTGCTTAAAGGCAAAAGAGAAGGAGGAACAAGAGGATAGAAGGAGTAAGCATACTAAGGTTTGCTCTTGAGTTTTATTGAGATAGTTCAGTTTTCATTCATTCTTTAATTCATTGAAAGCCTAATTCTTTTTCATGACAGTAGGGTCCTATTGTAGATAGCAAGATCCAAGGTTGAATTACATCATTCAGACACTTGTTTTTTAGAGGTGTTGATTTATCTTTGATAGTCTGTGTAGACTTGTCTATTTGTGAATTAAATTTCATGACTGATAAAGGATATTGTGCAGAGTCGAGTGGGAAACAATATGTGGCAAGTTGATCCAACTTTTAAAGTTCAGTTTTTTACTTTCTGTTAGAATTCCTTTTGTATGGTTTTCATCAGGGACATCTAAGTTTGACTTTGGTCCAAACTCCCACAACGAATTTTGTAAAGAGAATAATTATTTTGATTAATTGGAATGAAATAAGTGATTTCTTTATGTATCATATGTGTTAATCATTGACTTGGTATTTTTTCTTTTGTCTCTACAAATACTTTTGCATCTGTTATATTCATAAAATTACATGAATATGGAATTTTTCAGCAATCTTTTATTTTTGTTTTCAAAAAATCAACCTAATCCCTTATAATCGATACTTGTGGATTAGGAAACAATTTTTTGAGGCTATAAACATAGGTTGATATTCCCGTCTATCTTGATTTAGCCAAGAAAGGTCTGAAAATGTTTGAGTAAGATCATTTCATATCTTTTCCTCAATGTTTATTTGGTGACCATACTCGGGAGATCTTCCAAATCTCTCTGGTTTATTTCTATGATTGATTATCATTGAATATATCTATTTTTTTTTATATTTATTCTTTGTTTGTTTCATTTCTTAATGATTGTACATGTTGCAAGACAGCCTAATATTGAGCCTGGTCTTCAAGATCAGACCAGCATTGCTTTAAAGTTGTTTAACACCATTTTAGATACTGCTAACACCTGGTTTGAGCTTAATCATTCATGGGTAGAAATTGAACAAGACATAAGTGCCCAAGAATGTCGGGAATCTAGACATAGACAGCTTAGGAATCATCCATAAATTTATATTTCCTTCACCTTTGATCTTCTTTTCATGTCCTTAGAACCTCGTGTTTCTAGGAGAAGAAGAGGTTTATCACCTGAAATTAATCCTATTGTTGAAATAGGAAGAAGGAACGTTGTGTTATCAACCCAACAAAGTTCTCTAAGGAAAACCTTGTCTAATTCATCTAGATCGTCTTTCTCTCCCTTATCTATTTTCCACAAGATGGCATCTAGTGGTGGCTCCGGTGGCACTAGAGGTGCTTATTCATCTCAATATTCAGCTTCGTCAGTGATTGGTAGCATGTATAGTCACCAAGTCCATGTCCAAACTACCACAAACCCCACCAAAGTAATTAAAAAGTATGGGATTTTTTAGTTTGAAGAAGATTCTACAACCACACCGTGGCATGTTTCCTCTCCTCTTTACTTGGCACCTGCTACTTGTCCACTTCCTAAATTCAAAGAGCATATCCCTATGTTTTCAGGGAATAACATTGTCACTATGAATGAACACTTGGTGGCATTTTCTAATGCATACCACAGCATAGGAGCCAATGACAACGATATTTGTATGTGCTTATTTGTCAATTCCCTTGAAGGGAAGGTTGCGGACGATTTCTTCGATCTCCCTCCTAATATTTTATCTACTTCAGAGGATTTGTTCTATTGGTTCAAATCCACCTTTAGGAAATCCAAAATCCCAACCGAGAAATTACGAGAATACAATAACATCGCTTATAAGGATGGTGAGACTATAAAGTCCTTCAACTTGTGTTTCACCAAGTTATACAATCAAATCCATGAACTCATTTGACCTCATAACAAATCCTATATCATGCATTATTATAATGCATTACCTTCACCCTACCGTCATAGGATTGAGGAAAATGCCATTGATAACCTCGGTTCCGCTCTACATACTTGTTTAGAGTATGAAGAATAGCTTGAAAGAACAGGTCTTCCTCAGGGAGATTCAGTTAAAAAGACATAAATGTCTACCCTCTTACATATTTTACAATACATGAATAATCGTATGATATCATATGAGATAAAAGGAAATGTGTCCCCTTTTACCCCTGGAGATTCATCTTCTTCTGCACCCCCCTCTAGAAATCCAAATGAAAATAATTTTCAGACTAAAGCTATCATGCATCATAGTTGGTGTAACGTTTGCAAGGAACACCATGAGGAAAGTACTTGTGAGGTAAAGAAGAGTGCCAGAGATAAAATCTTTGGTAAGAGACCTGAAACTACCATCGGTGTCCTAGAATTTGTAGAGCCAGAAGATGTCATGATCATCAATACTAGGAATAAATCTTATGCTCCCAAATGAAAATATGATCCTCCTCGCAATTCTTATAGCCCAAGATCATCCTCACCAGCTGCTACTGTCCAGGTTCCTAAATCTCCTGACAGTCAAGAAACTAACCCCCCTCTCCCCTCTTCCAAATAAAAAATTCTAAATCAGTTGGCCAACAAAAAAGCAAATGCAACCCTTCTGGACATGGTTGTCATCCCTGAACAACATAAGCATATAAAACAATTCGTGGAAGGAAAATATTTCATTGTAGCCAACCTCTCTGAAGAGGTAGATGAAGAGGATTTGTCTGTAAATAAATTAGGTGTACATAAATTTAGATACCCTGTAAAAAAATCCCCCTTTTTAATTTTTTCTAAAAATTATGGATAAGATTTCCCATTGTTGCCTCATTGATAGCGGTTCGGGCCCAAGTGTAATGTCAAAGATTATTATGGAAGAGCTAGGGTTATCTTGAACAAATAAAAATTCTCTCTTATAATAGTCTACAACAAATGACCATAGGTGAAATCAAGGACGTGACCTTGGTTTTGTGTGCACACCCTGAAATAATGACAACCCTTAATATTCAGGTAATCGATATGCCAATAAGTAACATCTCGATCATCTTAGGAATAGATTGGAAAACTTTGGTGGGTGGATGCCTCTCACTCGATGGGACACACTTATTCGTTCCTTGAAATGGTAAAAACATCGCAGTCCTTAGAGAGGGAAGGTTTCACCTTACATAGAAAGTGTTCCATAGCCTAATGTGAATTATATCAAATAGGACCTAGGAGTGTATTCCATCTTCGTCGAGGAGGATAACACTCCCTTGGAACAAATCGACTTAGATGACGATATGTGGCATATGCACTTTGATGGTTCATGCTCTAATGAAGGAAACGAAGATGGAATTATCTTGTACTCTCTTGTGGGGAAAATTGATAACTTTTCTTATAGGTTAGAGTTTTCTTGCACAAACAATGTCACTGAATTCAAAGCTTTACTATTAGGCATTGAAAAGGCCTATAATCTGGGTTGTGGTCACTTTACAATTTTTGGGGATTCCCATCTTGTTGTGAACCTTGTATGTAAGATATACTCTTCTAGCAAAAAGTTGATGAAACACTACACCCAAATTGTTTGGGCACTTATCTCAAACCTATTATCTTTCAACATTACTCATGTTAAGAGGGAATTGAACTCAACAGTTGATCGGTTAGCTATTTTTGCAGCCTCTCCTAATCGACAACTTCTATCACAAAGACCTTATTGTACTTTTCAATCTCTATACCATCCACATATCCCTGACAATATAGAATCATGGTAGGTCTTCCCTAGAGATGAGAGCATTTGTGCTTTCATTCAAAATGAACCTTATAAGCCTGAGGAAATTATATCAATGGAAGATAACAATATTCCTAAGGGCTTGACTCCTCTAGAGAGTCCATTTTCATTGAAGATGTAAGAAAAAAAAAGAAACATAAATAAGAGGAGTCAAAAAGGAAGGTAGGTGAAACCATTTCCTTGAACATTGGAACACCCGAGTCTCCAAAGAATGTTAAAATAGGTGCCTAATGTTCTGATGAAGAAAAATTGAATTTTTCCAGACTACTTGGTGAATTTCAAGATGTTTTTGCTTGGTCTTATGAGGATCTTCGTGGTTTTGATCCCGCTCTTATACAACATGTCATTCCTATCAAGGAGGGCATAAAACCGGTTAGGAAAAAAAAAAGACCTATCAACCATGCACTAGAAGAAACTATTCGAAAGGAGTTGGAAAAACTCTTGAAGGTTGGGATTATCTTTCTGGATAAGTATTCAGAATGGGTTTCTAATTTGGTTCCCGTTTGGAAAAAAAACTGGTCAAATTAGATTATGCGTATATTTTCGCGCATTAAATCGGGCTAGCATAAAATATCACTTTCCTCTCCCTAATATGGAGATGATTTTGCAGCAAGTTTCAGGGTCACAGATGATGTCCTTACTTGACGGTTTCTCGGGTTACAATCAAATCAAGGTAAAAAGGGAAGATAAATATAAAACCACCTTTATTACTCGTTGGGGCACTTTTTATTATGAACGTATGTCTTTTGGCTTAATGCAGGTGCAACTTTTCAAAGATCTATGCAAATAGATTTTGACGATTTGATCGGCAAGATTATTCAAATCTATCTTGATGACTTAACTGTGTACTCTAAGAATCAATCAAATCATTTTGGTCATCTTAAAAGAGTTCTCATGTGATGCAAGAAATTTGGAATTTCTCTAAATCCTTCTAAGTCTATTTTCAGCGTTACCAAGGGAAAGCTCCTTGGACACATTGTCTCTTATTCAGGAATAAGCATTGATCCTGAAAGGATTGTTGTTATCCTCAATCTGCATGCTCCCACTTCCAAGAAGGAAGTTCAAGCTTTTATGGGGGTTATTAACTTTGTATGTAGTTTTGTTCCTGATTTTGCTGTAATGGTCAAAACAATTCATAATTTTCTTAAGCAAGATCATTCCTTCTCTTGGACAGATAATGTCGAATATGCTTTTTTAGGGATCAAAAAGGCAATCAACTCCGCACTAGTTTTGGCGAAGCCAAATTTTGAGAAAGAATTTATGATATATACTAATGCCACAGAGGAAGCAATTTCTTCTATCCTCATGCAAGGTGATGACCAAGGTAACTAAAAACCAGTTGCTTACATGAGTCAAAGCTTGTCTGATGATGAATTTAAATATTTTTTTATTGAAAAACATGCTTGTGCTCTTGTTAAAGCAGTTGAAAATTTTATCCACTTCATCTTAGGTAAGCATACATTGGTAAAAGTCTATTTACCTGTTGTCAAGTTTTTTCTCTCACGGACTTATCTTTCGAGGAAGCTTGCACATTGGCTTGCCAAGATCCAAGAGCGTGATTTAACTATCGTGAATTCTACCACCATCAAGGGACGTGACTTAGCCCTTCACTTAGCTCAGCATGTTGAAACTAGTGAAGAAATTGATGAACAAGATAGTTCTCTATCAGTATTTTTCTACATAGATAATCAGATCCTTCATGTGTCTAAACATCCTTGGTATACGAATTTGGTTTCCTATTTGCAAAACCAAATATGTCAAGATAAATTAGACACTCATCAAAGAAGATGACTATGTCTTGAATATACTAGATAAGATATTATAGGAGAATACTTGTTTAAAAGATCTATTGATGGTATGTTGCTTCGATGTGTAAACAATGAGGAAGCACAAAAAATGTTGCAAGAAACTCATGGTTCTTCAAATTCTGTTATTCATGTAGGAGGCCATTTTTCTGCTAAAACCATTGCTTTTAAGATTATTAGAAAATGATACCATTGGCCTTCAATATTTTGTGATTCTTAAGTTTTTTCGAGATCTTGTGACAAGTGTTAGAAATTTGTTGGGAAAGAATGCCTTTCAGCCATGTCGTTGCAACCTATCCTCCCAGACTTTCCTTTTTCAAAATGGGGATTGGATTTTATTGGTCCTATCAATCCTCTGTCTTCGGCAAGACAAGTATTTATTTTGACATCCATGGACTATTTTACAAAATGGGTTGAAGTTGTCTCGCTTAAACATTCAACAGATAATCAGGTGATTTCTTTCCTTGAAAATAACATCTTTTTCAAATTTGGTCTTCCTTTGTAAATTATTACAGACAATGGTCCCACTTTTTTTTCTGCTAAGCCGACCCAATTTTTAGCTAAGTTAGGGGTTCAAAATTTCATCTTATTACCCCCGAGGAAATGGGCAAGCCAAGTCTACTAACAAGAATCTGGTGAGAATTGTCAAAAGGCTCATCGAAGATAAGCCTTGTCAATGGCACACTCTCCTCACTTACGCCCTTTGGGCAGATCGAACCACCACTAATGTGAGCACTAGTTTCACTCCTTTCCATCTTGTTTATGGTCAATAATCCATTATGCCTACTAAGCTAGAACTTTCCTCCTTAAGTCTAATCCTATAGGTCGAAGAATTAAATTCTTTTGATGTTTCACAAAGCACGAATGCACTCCTGGATTTAGAGGAGAAAAGGATGTTTTCCTTGGGTAATATAAAAAAGAGACAGCAGACTATTAAGAAGTATTTCAACAAGAGTGTCAAAACTGTCAAATTTAAAGTCAATGAGAAAGTATTGTTGTGGAATTCAGCTCATGCTGACAGGGGAAGACACTCAAAGTTTCAAAAATTTTGGTTGGGTCCTTTCAAGATCACTTTTGTCCTGCGTGCAAACTCTTACATTATAAAGGATTTACAAGAGCGATTTTTTTCCAACAGCACTAACGGTTCTCACTTAAAACACTATGTGGAACCAACTTGAAGAGTTTAACGTTGTTTGGATTGTTTTGTATTTTAGTAGTTCAATTCTTCTTTCATTTCAATAGTTTCCATTTCTTCTATTTCAATTCTTCTTTTACAATAGTTCAATTTTGCTTTCATTTTAGTAGTTTTCTTTCTGATATTTGCATTTATGTCATTCCATTTCTGTTGTTTTCAATTTTGCAGTTTCATTTGTGTTATGACATTTCTTGATTTTTTCTCTTTTGATTTCAATTTCTGTCAGAATAAAATGTTGGATCAGTTTTTCCACAGCGACACTCCTACAAAGTATTGGTAATCGATAACAATCAAGATTACATGTGTTTCATGATGTTACCTCTGAAGGCTCATTGAATTTGGTATCTTCTTTCACTGTTGTTTTATGAGATAATTGGTTACATCCCACTCCTTCTTTCCATTTCTTCCATTTTGAGATTCAAAAGAGAAGATCCAGAAAAAATTGTTTCCTTGGAGTTAAGAGAAAATTCTAGTTGAATGATTATGCTTACAGGGATAAACCCCCTCATACTTAACACTTTCCATGATTTATTCCCAAATTCCCGGTCATTTTTCCATTAAATCCGCTCACTTCCCCCTATTTCATAATCATTTTGATTTATATATTCTTGATCTGATGTTACTTGGTCTGCGAAACCAGACATTATGAGTTATTAATCTATTGGAAACAAATTTCTCTATGGAGTCTCCAGTTTGTTGACGATTAAAATCGCAATGAGGAATTTTGCCCGCAAAGTATTGCTTAAGCCTATTATTTAAACTATGCTAATAATATAATACTAGTAGGTGGGACCCCCTTGTAGACTGGAGGCTCAAAGATAGAAATATCACACATTTTCTATTGTTGTTTCGACATCGCTTACACATGCCTATATGGTTGACAATGCATTCTTGGTTTCATTTTGAAATAGTAACAGGTGGATGATGCATTTTATGGGATGTTTATGAAATTCAAAGCATTATTTCTATGTTATGATGGGCATATATTTACAGTTGCTATGAATTGATCATGTCACAAAGCATCATGATATACTACCTGGCCACATACACACAAGAAACATGTTAGTAATAACATAACCAAAACAAAGAAAATAAACTTATGAAAAAAATCCTAAAGGGAAAGGATCTATGTTTGAGTTATGTTAGGGATTATATGCAAATGAAAAGGTAAAAGATGTTAGTGTTATTCCTAACTATTATATGGTTGGTTAGTGGCTATGAAATTTTCATTTTAGTTATTTTAGGGCACATAAAACATTGCAATACATATGGTATGGCATGAAAACTTGGAAAAGGTTGACGTGAATGTTTTGGATGGCTCATCGGGAAAGGAATATTGTCGTAGATTTCAATGGTTTGGAAATTGATTACATGGTTTAATGAATTGGTGAATGTTGGTTGTCTTGTACTTCAGAATTGAATAGGATAGGGGATGGAAGCGATGTGCAGCAAATGCACGTCACTCCATACTCCCTCCATCGGTCGTCACCCTAGTATTGTTCTTTGTTTCATTTTGGTCTGTTGGTGGTTAAGATCCGCATTTCGGGCTTGGGAAGAAAACACTCAGCTAGCTCTCCCTTTTAAGCTCTCTGTTAGAGGTATGGTTATGTTTCACCCCATCCATGAATTATGCTCTGTGTATGAACAAACAATGGCTCAATAATTCTTGGGTTTGTTTTTTCCTGAGAATTGCAACTGTGTAAATGCATGAGTTTTCTCTCTGGAATGACTATGTAATTGTTCAAATTGCAATCAAAAGAATTTGTTTTTGGTTGAGTTGTGCATTCACTGGTTTCTCTGTTGGTTAAAATCGCAGTGGGTCTCTGTGGATATTAAGTGAATGTGGTATTATCTCTCTATTTTTTAATGGTGGAGGGTTTTCGCTCTGTGTATTATTGTTCATTTCTTCCTCATAGTCACGAGTGTATCCCTATTGAGTAGTGTTCATACTGCCATTTGGTTGTTGTGTGTTTCTCATACCAGATTCATGGTCATGGGCTCAGTTTCTTCGCAACAAAGTATCTCGAGAATTGGTCTTAGGGTGGCCATAATGTTGATATATACCATATGGTTATGGAGTGATATGAGTTATGCCTCAGTGTTATGCATCCTCACTAGATTTTTTGTCAAATGGTTTGGCTCTTAAGAAAATCGACAGAGGTTATATCTATGTGTGTTCTTTGAAATCGTCATTATTCAGTTAACATTCGTCTCTCCTATGCAGGCGTAAAACACACTATGTGCACCGGCCTTTTCTATCCTACCTGTCATTGTATTCCCTTGTGGCTAAATGTTGTTCCATAGCCCAGATTGGAAGTTATAAGTAAACCCTGTGGATTACTACTGTGTCTGTATCAAAAGGGTTTTGTCGGTGGTTGATATGTCCCTGAGGATATCCAATTATCTATGTTATTGTTGAATGAACACGCCCTTGATTGTCTCCTTGTATTTGTTGTGACAGAGCCCGATTTTAAAGCCCCAACTGTTTTTCTCCCTTCGAGCATCTTCTAGGTTGCCGAAGATTGGTTTATCAAGTGGAGTGGTTATGAAATTTTTCATCGAGCACGTATCTCGTATGTCTATGATTAAATTGGTTGAAAGGTTGTGATTAGGAATGAGTAATAATATGCAGTCGAGGGCTGCCTATTTTTCGTTATACCTCCAATCATTGCGTTCTTACAGCATGGTCTTAAATGCAAATTGGAGACTCTTGTGTGTTTCACTAGGCCCGATCAGGGTTATAGATAATTATGGAAATGGTGACTGTGTGTATTTTGTTATGTTCATTGTGCATCTATTATTGAATAATCATGCATATTATGAATGGTTACATTCACAGTGATGAAGCTTGGGTTTTATATTGACTGTGGTTTCGTTGCAAAAACTTATTGGTTGATATGATGAAGAATGTATGTAATCGGGCATGTTTTGGAAGTCTGGAAAGGGACCTGTGCATATGTTTTAATTGGCCAATTGTGAATTGATAGACAATGTATGATATGTTTATAGTGATACATTATGGGATAGAGGTGGAGCAATGTTGTTGTGTTTTTTCTCTAAAATCTTAAAAGGAAAGGAAAGAAATTAAAGACTAAGCATTTTCTTAACAGGACTGTTGAATGGAAATTTGTTTCGATTATGAGTATGATTGCATAGACGGTTCTAATTGAGAAGTTTTGAGAAATTTAAATGTTGTGACAGAAAACAGTTTGATACACAGTGAGTGTTGATATGGTGTTGGTATTTTTTGCATTGAGTTTAGTACAGAGTTATGTTTTACTTGATTTGTTTTATGAACAGTATTTTTTATTTCCCTGTTATTCTCTTGCTTTTCCACACATTACAAATCCCCTCACCTTCACAGATTCGCTATTCATGCCATGTTCTTAAAATTAAATTATAGTTAAATGAAAATGTTGTATTATAGCGGTTGAAGGATGGCACATGGATGAGTTACAGTTGATATGTTTTGTTATTACAATACAGTTGATTGTTTGATGATTTGTTGAGAAGTAACCATGATATACGCCCTTTCATTTTACCACTTTTCTCTCAATAAAACCCCTCATATATCCTAAAACCCTTATTCACTCCCTGCTCATTGACAAATATTAAACGATTTTTATGGATTGGATTGCATGAGTTTGATGTGTTGTTGAACCAAACTGTGTTTCATATTTAAAGAGATATCGTGTATGGTTTGTTGGAGAAACTAGTTGCTAATAAATAATGCATACATGAATGATCTTCTTCAGCAGAGGAAGCCATGGATGAAATAACAAGGGAAGAGGAAATTAGAACAGGGACCCTAGAAGGCCAATGTTTTCTATACATTTTGATGTAGACCCACAAGAGTTGAACCAGCTATTCCAAGCTAAATTTTTCAACTGGATTGGACAAGGAGTGGTCCAACCTAGGCCAAAAAGGCCTCCTTTCCAAGCCTCACATGTCCCTAGTATCCTAGTTCCCCCTCATGTCTCATTACAACCTAAATTCCTGAAAATGATGGATGGCAAGAGATTGTCCACCCGACAGTATCCCAACATAGTGGCTGGCCCAATTTGTCTCTAAATGCTCCTTCTCCACCAGTTAACCCAATTGTCCAAGTTTCCCCTGCACACTCACCAATACAGTCTTCCCATGCACGCAAGATATTAAAAAATGAAGCCCATCATGCACCTGATAAAGGAAAATCTGTTGTTTCTCCCTCTTCTCCCTCAAGTGGATCTGCCAATTATGTTTCATCTCGCATGCACTTGAGAGATGATTGCTCTCATGTTATCAGTGAGATCGGGCCTAAAGGCTCCACATGACCTAAGGAAAATTTAGAGAAATCAAAGGGAGACAGTAGAAACAAAGGGAAAATTTCCTCCCAAAGTGGCAAATATGGTTTTTAAGTGTTTTTATTTATTGATTGTTGAGAACAGTTGACTGCTGAAGTTTTTGGACAACACACTATTTTTGGATATTTTGGATATTATATTTTTTGGATATGGTTTCAAATATCATTGATATTAATTTTCAAATTATGAGAGTGAT
>ML834908.1:31982-47747 GCA_009831015.1 Picea engelmannii
GTTCTTACAGCATGGTCTTAAATGCAAATTGGAGACTCTTGTGTGTTTCACTAGGCCCGATCAGGGTTATAGATAATTATGGAAATGGTGACTGTGTGTATTTTGTTATGTTCATTGTGCATCTATTATTGAATAATCATGCATATTATGAATGGTTACATTCACAGTGATGAAGCTTGGGTTTTATATTGACTGTGGTTTCGTTGCAAAAACTTATTGGTTGATATGATGAAGAATGTATGTAATCGGGCATGTTTTGGAAGTCTGGAAAGGGACCTGTGCATATGTTTTAATTGGCCAATTGTGAATTGATAGACAATGTATGATATGTTTATAGTGATACATTATGGGATAGAGGTGGAGCAATGTTGTTGTGTTTTTTCTCTAAAATCTTAAAAGGAAAGGAAAGAAATTAAAGACTAAGCATTTTCTTAACAGGACTGTTGAATGGAAATTTGTTTCGATTATGAGTATGATTGCATAGACGGTTCTAATTGAGAAGTTTTGAGAAATTTAAATGTTGTGACAGAAAACAGTTTGATACACAGTGAGTGTTGATATGGTGTTGGTATTTTTTGCATTGAGTTTAGTACAGAGTTATGTTTTACTTGATTTGTTTTATGAACAGTATTTTTTATTTCCCTGTTATTCTCTTGCTTTTCCACACATTACAAATCCCCTCACCTTCACAGATTCGCTATTCATGCCATGTTCTTAAAATTAAATTATAGTTAAATGAAAATGTTGTATTATAGCGGTTGAAGGATGGCACATGGATGAGTTACAGTTGATATGTTTTGTTATTACAATACAGTTGATTGTTTGATGATTTGTTGAGAAGTAACCATGATATACGCCCTTTCATTTTACCACTTTTCTCTCAATAAAACCCCTCATATATCCTAAAACCCTTATTCACTCCCTGCTCATTGACAAATATTAAACGATTTTTATGGATTGGATTGCATGAGTTTGATGTGTTGTTGAACCAAACTGTGTTTCATATTTAAAGAGATATCGTGTATGGTTTGTTGGAGAAACTAGTTGCTAATAAATAATGCATACATGAATGATCTTCTTCAGCAGAGGAAGCCATGGATGAAATAACAAGGGAAGAGGAAATTAGAACAGGGACCCTAGAAGGCCAATGTTTTCTATACATTTTGATGTAGACCCACAAGAGTTGAACCAGCTATTCCAAGCTAAATTTTTCAACTGGATTGGACAAGGAGTGGTCCAACCTAGGCCAAAAAGGCCTCCTTTCCAAGCCTCACATGTCCCTAGTATCCTAGTTCCCCCTCATGTCTCATTACAACCTAAATTCCTGAAAATGATGGATGGCAAGAGATTGTCCACCCGACAGTATCCCAACATAGTGGCTGGCCCAATTTGTCTCTAAATGCTCCTTCTCCACCAGTTAACCCAATTGTCCAAGTTTCCCCTGCACACTCACCAATACAGTCTTCCCATGCACGCAAGATATTAAAAAATGAAGCCCATCATGCACCTGATAAAGGAAAATCTGTTGTTTCTCCCTCTTCTCCCTCAAGTGGATCTGCCAATTATGTTTCATCTCGCATGCACTTGAGAGATGATTGCTCTCATGTTATCAGTGAGATCGGGCCTAAAGGCTCCACATGACCTAAGGAAAATTTAGAGAAATCAAAGGGAGACAGTAGAAACAAAGGGAAAATTTCCTCCCAAAGTGGCAAATATGGTTTTTAAGTGTTTTTATTTATTGATTGTTGAGAACAGTTGACTGCTGAAGTTTTTGGACAACACACTATTTTTGGATATTTTGGATATTATATTTTTTGGATATGGTTTCAAATATCATTGATATTAATTTTCAAATTATGAGAGTGATGATGGGAGCGACAAGGAGGGATGTGTTTGATTGATTAACTAGTTGTGTTATGTTTGTTAAGAAACTAAAGGGAGTCACAAGGAGTCCCACCTACTAGTTATTATTTATTAAAGACCCTTATTATTATGATATTAATTTTCCCCCTTAACTGAAAGTTAGTTGATTTTTAGTTAAATTAACTAAATAGGTAGTTTTACTACTTGAACTAATTCTGATTGGTTAAAGGAAAAAGAGAAGAAGGAACAAGAGGAGGATAGAAGGGAGAAAGCATACTAAGGTATGTTCTTGAGTTTTATTGAGATAGTTCAGTTTTCATTCATTCTTTAATTCATTGAAAGACTAATTCTCTTTTATGACGGCAGGGTCCTATTGTAGACAACAAGATTCAAGGTTGAATTACATCATTCAGACACTTGTTTTTCATAGGTGTTTATCTATCTTTGATAATCTATGTAGACTTGTTTGTTTGTGAATTACATTTCATGACTGATAAAGGATATTGTGAAGAGTCGAGTGGGCAGCAATCTGTGGCAAGTTGATCCATCTTTTAAAGTTCAGTTTTTTACTTTCTTTCAGAAGTCCTTTTGTATGGTTTTCATCGGGGACATCTAATTTTGACTTTGGTCCAAACTCCCATAGCGAATTTTGTAAAGAGAATAATTATTTTGATTAATTGGAATGAAATAAGTTATTGCTTTTTGTCTCATATGTGTTAATCATTGACTTGGTATTTTTGGTTATGTCTCTACATTTACTTTTGCATCTCTTATATTCAGAAAATTACATAAATATGGAATTTTTCAGCAATTTGTTATTTATAAGAAAATTAGCATTAGCCCTTGTAATCAATACCTGTAGAATATGAAACAATTTTTTGATGCTATAAACATAGGGTGATATTCCTGTCTATCTTGATTTAGCCAAGCAAGGTCTGAAAATTTTTAAGTAAGTTCATTTCATATATTTTCCTCAACATCTCCTTCTAGGTGGTGCCACGTGGCATCACCTGGGGGTGTCACGTGGCACTTTTCTACCGGTCCAGATGGAGCCCCAAAACGCCTATTAGCGGGTGACACATGGAAGCCTTTGGTGTTTCCACGTGGCATTTTGACATCAGTAGTCATCATGTTGATGTCATCCTTTCATGTCAGTTGATGACGTCATGTTGATGTCAGCAGTACGGATGATGATGTGGCTCTTGTTGACTTGTCATGTTTGACCGCAACTTTGACCGTGAATATCTTTCAATCTGTAACTCTATTTGACAAATTGTTTGCATCGTTAGAAATCTTGTGACGCGCTCTTCATGATCACGCCAGTTTCACTGAGTTTTGGGAAATTTGAATTTTTTCCCTTTCTCTATCTGTTGGATCCATTCTGAGTGTTTTGAGTTGCCTCTGTGAGTTCTGAGTTTTTCTTAGCCTTTTCCAGATCCCTTTTGGATCACACGTGTATTTATCAAATCTTGCATAATAAATTTTCGCGTCTTCCCTTGGTAATTAACCTATTCTCTAGTTGATCCATGAAATTGATTAGAGCCATCGGATTTTCCTTTCATTCTGATCCAACGATCCAGCTTTAATCTCACTTTCATCCTTTTGACTATAGATCTGATAGTTCTGAATTAATCTTATGTTGAGATGGATGGTCCTTATCTATTTCATAGTTTCAGTACTCCGAGACTCTTGGATATTACAACTCTAAGTCGTTCAACTCCCCCGGAGTGATACTTTCCAAAGTGATTTCATTATCCTTCCACTATACTCAATCGGATGGTCTACAAATCTCCCGAAGAGATATTAGATCGATGGTCTACATGATTTTTCCATTTATACCTTTAGGATATTTATTTGTTTGGGACTCCTCAATGCCAGGCTGACTATTCCTTCCCTCGCACAATCAAATGGTCCAGGGGAATCTTCTTTATCCAAAGCTCATTCTTGATAGGATGGATATAGGAATTTTAGTGATTCTGGGACTCTGGGATATTGTAGCTCATTTCTACATTCCTCCATTTATCGTTGAAGCGCCAAATAGATCTACCGCTGTAGACCTTCAACTGTTTGATATGACATCTTTTATTAACTCTGGGGCTCCAGAGTTTAGGATTTCTTGGTTTATCTAAACTTATTATCATCGGAGTAGTTCAATGTCAGATTTTACTACCTTATTTCCTTTAGTGTGATCTGACGGTTCAACATTTCAATTCCATATCAACGGTCAACGCTTAATTCTAGATCAAATCTTGATCTAACGGCTCCTATGATTACCAAATTTAAATGGATGTCTATGATTCATTAAGACTTTGAAAAAATAGGAAAAAATAGAATTTCCCATGATCGGACAATGTGGATTACACCTGAACTAAGAATGAACATCTCTTGTAACTCGATCATTTACAAAAGGATTTCTCCACTTGAAGAAATATGTCTCCTCTGTTACTTCAAATGTGCCATCTCTTCTTAGCTTCGATTAATTTTCTTCCTTCTGAGCTTATCCATTATGTTCTATTGTAATCGCTTTCCATATTTTACATCAATGATAGCTATAAAACACATCCCTCACATCCTAATGAGCTTGTAAAGTGGCCTCCATATGAGAACATAGAGAAACCACCCTTGGTGGAGGAGATACCAATGGTATTGGAGGTCTAGGAAATGATGGATCTCGAAATGCACCTCTTAGATTATACGTTCAACCTTTACCAACATCATAATATTTGGATGGTTGGTCAGTATAATCAGGGTGCATATTCTCAAAAAAAACTTTGCATAGATAAATATCGCAAAATAATATGGAACCTTATCATTCCATAGAAATATACCATATTCTTCCAAGAATCGATCACAAATATGGATAGAAATGTGAGGGCACTTGAAATATTTCACCTTCAAAATTGGTTGCTTTAGTCCTTTCTTAAAATTAAACATTGATTTTGCTTGCTCTTTTGACACCCTTTTCTCTATTTCAGGCCATTTATCAGGGCCCATCATCGGTTGCTTGTGTCTCCTCATCAAATCAACAAAAATATTAGTCATTGAACCAAGGCTCTTATATACATTAATGAAGTTCCCTAAAGAATGAAAAAAAATATCCAAGATTTTTTTTCTCTCTACAGGACGATTCATTTACTCAAAATCATGATTCAACTTTGCATGGTGGGTTTTGAAACATTGAAGGGTCGATTATTCAACATGGGATTCCTAAGGAATCTCCTCACCAACATCCAAGGGATAGGTGGTGATAGAGGTGTATTCTTCATTTTTTTTTGAAAATGCTTCCCTTGTTCACCTTCACCCTCAGCCTCTGCTTCATTGTTGTCCCCAATAGAAGCCCAATACTATATATATATATATATATATATATATATATATATATATATTGGTCAACATAGGAGACTCTTCCCAAAAACAAATTCTCAAAAATCATGAGTAGAAAAATATCACAATGATCCATCATGCAATGGATCAAATTGAGCACCACCTACAGATGGATGTGTTTTCTCTCTCGATGCTCTTTCTTGTGATCTACTAAATGATGCATATGAAAACAAATTTATCAAGTAAAATTATTTTTATAAATTTCAACATATATGTGTGCATAATTTAACATGTGCATAAAAATATACATGTACCTTGATCTCTAGCCTCACTGGATCTAGATGAATTTTATCACTGTCCAGACTGAATAGGTTTCCTTGTTTGAATAGAATCTCTTGCATGTCTAGTTTCCCATGCCTGACTAGGGATCCCTGTCGGACTAGTGGTCCATGTTGAACTAGGGGTCCCTCTACTACATTCATTGGATATCCTAGAGCATTTGAGAGGAATAATTGGAGACTCACATCTCAACAACTCCCCTCGATCCATATATATTATATATGTGTACCAAGTTGCAAATATATGAAAAGAAACAAATGTGATGTGTCACAAGAAAATTGTGTTTAATAAATTGACAATATTTTAATACATCATATAAAAAATTATATTTCTTCCACATCCTAAGAATAAATTCCATTAAAGTATGAAGTTTAAGTGCATGCATATCTATCGGGTTGTGGTATAGAGGTTGAAAATGAATGTTTCCATGTTAATGACCCAAGTTCAAACCTCGATGGTCATAGAGAGTTAAAAATTAAGTCGTTGACCAATTTTAATGATGTTCCATCATCTCGATAGTGGGGAGTCTAAAAAGGCACCATAATTTGACCACGATAAAAGTAGCATTTTCCCATGATAAAGGCAGGTAATCTCTCTTATGCCACAAAAACATAGATCTATAGGATAATGTTGAGCAATGAAATGTTATGGTGGATAAAGATTCTTCACAAACACACATTTCCTCCCAAGTGACTAAAGAATGTGCTTGGATTGTATGAACCAAAACAACCAAAACAATGTCATTCTTAGTTTGGTGGCTATTCATATTGAAATTACAAAGTGCCAATCCCAGTTTTCTTAGTATACTAAGAAAGGTATAGAGCATGAAACTTTGAAGAGTTGTATAAGAAAGTGCATGTTACCATTAGAGTAGACCTATCAATCAAACACACTAATAAACATCTCCCTAAAGTGCGGAAGCATTACTTGATAATGAAACTAACCTATGAAGAGATAATAGAAAAATTAATTCCACGGTCGAACACTTTGAATATCAGTGTTGATGAAGAGAATGATGAGAAAATTATTAAGTTATTGGATAAACTATTTGTTTTCACTTCCTTTTTGGTGAATTGCAGAACTTTCCAAAAAATGGATGCTTAGTGGAGGAAGGCTTTGTGTAATATTAAGGATTAGTTGCATGAGTGTTTGCCTAAGGAGGTAGATCCTACTTGGTGCTTCACACCATTTGGGTGGAGGAACGTAAGGTATAGAAGGGGAGGAATTTGAGGTACATTTGGAGGCTTGGTATAAGGAATTTGTTGAGTAGAAAAAGGTGTCCTAAGAGATTCTTAATATCTTTGAATTCTCTAAGGATGTACTCTTTAGGTTGTCACATGTAGGGTGTGAGTTTACCATATGCCCTACATGTGGTAGGAGGTTGTATTATTACTTTGATAGGAGTAGATGGTAAAGTTGTATGATAAAATCGGTTACTAGTAGAAAAAGATTTCATGTTGGGAAGAAGTGTTGTGAATCCTCCATGGTTTACTTGGTTTATATTGTAAGTTGTTGGACCTCTTATGTTAAAATGTTGGACAAAGATTGTTTTATGAATCATTGGATGGCTACTAACAGTTAGTTGAGTAAGATGAGATAAGTTAGAAATTTTTTGAGGATATATATAGTTGATGATAATATGAAAGGAGTTAAGGAAAATAGATATCAAAGAAGGATGGGAAGAGGACACAGTCATAAGTGGAAAGGAAAGAAGAAAATAATAAAATGAGAGAACCTTCACTCAAGAAATGGAAAGGTAACGAGTAGGGATTTCTCAAAATGTAATGAGAGAATATATCCATGATACCACATACAAAATTAAGGTGAGCATGGAATATATACCTAAAATTCATGCAACTAACAAGGAAATAAAGGAGGGAGTGGAGTTTCGACTTAGTCTTAGGTAAAAAAATGAGAAACCCAGTGGTAAGAAAAGAAAGGATAAAAGTTAGGGCCGGTAGAGTTTTAGATATTTATTGTGTTAACAAATATATATAAATTATTTAGGTACATGACATAGGTTTTATACAAGGTTTTACAAACAAATTATCAAATGAAATTAAACTAACAATATATGGTTAATTTACTAGAGATTCCTTTGGTGAACTAGAAATTAATGTTGAAAAAGACAAAGAGAATTATGGAAGGAAGTATCCAAGAATTCATTGTTGTAGGTGTAGAAGTTGCATGGGATGAAGAAGATAATTGTGATGGATCTCCAAGGGTGATCCACATTTGGAATGAACTTGCACATGTAACCCAACTTCTCTACCATATAAAAATTGTACATGCTTTACAATACAAAGCAATATATTATATACAAATACACTATATTGAATAACATAAAAGTTATATCATATTAAATGTTGAGTATAGAGACCTATGTTCCCTTGAGGGTGATGATGCATCCCATTATCTAGTTCTGATGGAATCTCCCTTAAGGTTGTAGGGTTGAGTCATCCAAGGTATGAATGGAGCAATCTTGATTCCCTAGGATGAATAAAAAAGCCTTAAAGTTTGGATCCAAGGTAATCACAAGTGGTACCTATGTCTATTATTTCTACAAAAACTACAATTAAGGTGGAAATAAAATTAATAGAAAACTAAGCAAAAAAATAAATGTTTGTTATTTCTACAAAATTGCATTTAAGATGGAAATAAAATTAACATAAACCGAGAATAAAAAATGTTTGTTATTTCTACAAAACTAACCTAAAGTGCAGAAGCATTACTTTACAATGAAACTAACCTATGAAGAGATTAAAAGAAAAAATAATTTCTTGGTTAAACGCTTTTAATGTTGGTGATGATGAAGAGAATGATGAGTAAATTATTATATTGGTTTGAGCATGAGATCTGATTATATTGGTTTCCACATTTATTGTTTCTGTTGATTTAGAATTAAGTACAATTTGAGTGGTAATGGAAGGAAAGGCATCCCATAGATTGAATTAGATCCAATCTTAAATGATCTATCCAATACCCTATTCTAGTGCTACTTCACCAAATCTTATCAGAGAGTGTATATTTTCATCGCACAAATTGTAGGTTTGGAAAATCATGACCCAATCCACAAGATGGCGATAACTGTGGGAGAGTCTACCCACTGTCACCTTGGATAAACCCTCCCCTCGCTTTAGTGAAGGAGGAATCCAACAGAAGGGGGGAATCTAGAGTGACCCTTGGGGGAAAAGATATGGAAAGTGAGGTTATGGAAGTGATACCACTATAGGTCAAGTTGTGGAGAGATGGAAGGCTTGGTATGAATTCTTGTTGATGAGGGAAGGTTGAAAAGAAGTAGTGCACCTGCAAAAGATAGTTCTACCTACCTGAGACACAAGAAGAAACGAGTATACAAGCCTAAATATTAAGTGGAAAAGAAATTTCATATTTTTGTCCAAAATACTGCAGTAAACAAAAAGATATATCAGCAAGGAACAAAGATAATTACTGCAGATATAACCACTCAAAGAATCAAAGGTTTATTCAGAAATGAAGCATAAACCAAGTAGATTAGTTCCCAATATTTTAACACAAACTTTAGTGGCATTATAGGGTTGTTGTATGATGTTTTCAAAGTATATTTTTAACAGCCGAGTGGCTGTAGCAAATATTTTCTACAGTAGCGAGTTTCAACCATGAGAATAAGCAAGTAATCCAACAAAAAGTTCACCAATAAGTAGTAGAATGATAGTAATGGCTTACAAGAAAATTTCCACGGTTTAAATGCAAGTTAAAATTGAATATATAGAGTGATTTATTGAAGCCCTAATGGTTGTATATTTTATTTAGTTATAGCTCCAAGAATACTAGGCCAATCAAGATGCCCTAGAGGATTTAGCAAGCTTAAAGCATCAAGAAAAGATTCCAACTTGAACAAAATCAATATCTCTCTAAATCATGTTCACCAATGCAAACAATTTATTTCTCCAATTCAAATAAAGATTAGTGAATTTCCAAATTGGTTATGGAGTCTTCTTGTATTAAGTTAGGTATACTAAATCTCAAGGGGTGTAATCCCGTTTACTCCCTTGAGATAGCAACCCTAACAAGCTAAACTCTAGGAGGGTGTAAACCCTTTTACTTCTCCTAGCAACCACTGCAATAGAATTTTCAACAAACAATAATGATAAAAATTGGTGGAGGTTGTAAACACTTATACTCCTCCAAGGATATATCTAATAACAACCATGGAACAAGAAACAAACCTAACAAAGTGCAGATTTTCTTTACCAATTCCAAAAAATGCCAAGACAAACCCTAGTTACCAAGTATTTTTCACCATCAAATAAAGAGAAATAGCCTCCAAGAGATAGCACACCACTTCATTCCATAAGACAAGATATAAACCATATCACAAGAGAGAGAGGGAATGGATTTTCCCAAGAGGGGTGCAAATTTCATCCAAGTAGTCCTCTCACAATGGGAGAGCTATGATGAAAATGAAATAGAAATTATCCTTATATATACAAATCCTCTAAAAAGTGTTTTTCCACTTAAGTTTAGGGTAAACCACAAATTAAAGGGCCAAAAACCCTTACTTTTCCCCGTTACAACTTTAAATTTGATGTTTCACATAAGAAAACCCTAAAAGAAGCATGACATCACCCCTTTAGGGCAACATTTTGGCACATGGAGCAATTCGTTGAAACATTGGGCCTCCAAAGGCCTTCCTCTCATGCAATAAGGTCTCCTCCATCAAGCCAAGGTCTCTCTCCATCAAAAAGGTGCCAAGTGTCAAGTCAACCACACCACCACTCCAAACCCTAGCCCTAGGGTGACATCAATCCCTCCAAATGTGACGTTTTGACCTCTAAAGGAAAAACATTCAGTTTGTAGAGGCTAGGTGAGGTCATCCAAAATGTCTCTCAAGCCTCCAAAGTTTGTCATCATCATCCGATGTGTGGTCCATGGCATCCATCCTGTGGGATTCATGCCCCAAGGAAGCCCAATCTAGGCTTGTTCCTCCAAAATTGTCCACCAAGCAAGGTCCTATAAAGATAATGAATACACCCCTCATGGGTCTCAAGTGAAACATATCATGATAAGTAAATCAAATCAATAAAAGATTCACCTAATCATGTGCATCAAAAACCACCTCATCAAAATAAACAAGTGCTTAAAGACTCTATGCAACTTGCCAAGTTTAGGTATGGGAGGATTGACAAAGTGACCTATTGGGTGAATCATCTCCTAAGTCAATGAGTGTTTCCCAGGTGGACCCCTCTATGCCATGTGTAGAATATGAAGTGGATGGGGGGGGAACTTTTGGGCATGGCATTCATGACATACAAGGGATCATAGTGTCTCATTTATAGGTGCCTTTGTAGAGGGTGTGTTGCACCTTCATTTTCAATGCATCCTTTTTCCAAGCCCATTTATTTCATTTTGTTTTTTAAGATGTTTCCAGGTTGAAGCCAAGGTGGGGCTTCTACCTAAGCATGAAAAGAATTTCCCACCTTGACTCTAACCTAGTCACATGATGCTTCCCCAAGTTGAATAAAATGTGTGGGACTTCTATATAAGCATGAAAAACATTTCTCACACATGCTCTACCTTGGTTGGAATTTTTGTATCATTATTTTTCACAGGTCCCATCATTTTATTATGAGAGACATTTCATTGTCCTCGAGATCCCCGGGTGAGCATCTAGAAGGTTAATGATTGGATTTTAATTTTTTCCAACTACAAAGCTCTAGGATTTCATCCTCTTCTTCCCATGAAATGAGGGACAATCCCTTCTTGGGTCAGTATGCCTAAAAATCCCAAAATATCAAGAGGCGAGGGGATGAAGTATGGAAAGTGGTAAGTGTTATCACTCCAAGAAACTCCTTAGGGTTGTAGGCTAAGGATGCTTGGTAACTTAAGAAATTATAAATAATMAAAGTGTGTATATGTGCTTGGAACAATGGGGTMTTTAATGATTAATGTAACAGGMAACTCATACATCTAAAGAAACAGTGCTTTCAGGAAACAATAATCAGATYAGGTAAATTGAAAGGAGGGGATGAAGAACACTATTCTTGATTGCCAAATACAAATAAATGTAKGGCTTAATGCAAGATAGAGAGAAATCCTTTACTTCAAGTCTATGAGCTCAATAAAGAGATAACAGTCTTCATGAACTAAAATAAACTGAAACAAAGTACAGAAAGGGAAAGATGGATATTTMTGATATTGAAAAYGAAAGGRAACTRAACTTTATTTCTGYAAATAAGAGTCTATACAGTARCAMAAAATATCTCCYAGTTTGAACCCTTGTCTCTTAGAAAADATAGGCATTTATAGCCTTTTACAATCAGTTTTAAAGATCCTAAAAACTTGGATCTGTATCTAAAAATAGCAATTCAAATCTAACTAAACAACTTGATAATAAAGACTTAATGACTAAACTAGCATTCGAATTGTCTTCAATCTCAAACTTCGACATATGTATTCTTCAGTTTCTAGAATCTGTGGTGTCATGAAACATGCAAAGGCACCTGTCTTGGCAGCTGGATTTCTTCAGTTGTTCATAGTAGATACTTTAGGAGATTTGTTTAGCATGTGGTTCTCAAAATTCCCTTGAATCTCTGATGTAGAGTCCTTTGCAAGCAAGTTGTTATCCCCTTGATACTCTGGAACTTCTTTATAACCTGTGAAAAATGACCTGCTCCGTCCTTATCTTCCAAAAATGTTTTTTCTGCTTTCACCAGCTAACTCGCCTTATGATTCGTTGGTTAGCTGGTGAAAGCGTTTCCTTTCACCAGCTAACTGGTTGTAAAATTACGTTGTGCATTGGTGAAAGATCTACCTTAGCCCAAAATGAACTTTCACCTCCGAAACTGCGATTTCAACAAAAACTCAATGTGTCTCTGCTTTATCCCCTTGCATGTTCACAGCAACTTGAGAAAGCACTTGCAAATCTGGGTGTGATTTTTTCTTTTGCTTCAATTTTCTGATTTTCCTTTTAAGGCGCTTTGCTAGCCACCATAGACTGTTGTAGTCTTTGGTGATCTTCTGTTTTCTCTTCTTTTCCTTGACACTTTCACGAGCCATCTTTTCAAATGCAGCATTGGTTTCTGCAAAATTATCAGACAGCTTCTTGTATCTTTCTTTTATTACCCTCTCTAAGACCTCCTGCTGAGCGATGACTTCTTTGAGATGCTTGATTTTCTGTGTTTTCTTCGACTTAGTGCTCTTTGATGTTTCTCCTTCCTCGGTGTGAGTAAAGGTCTCATAATTCTGTGCAAACTGAATTGAATGTTCAGGACTCTTGATGACAGGGCTCTCATCTTATTGCTCTGGTTTTGAGTCTGTGTAGGGCAGGTTTAAGATGTTTGTTCTCCTTTCTGTAGGCTTCTCTGTAGTAGTTTCAAAATTCAATCTTTTCTTTGACCTGTGAGATTTCACACCAGAGATTGTATATTCTGGAGGTCCTGGAAGGGTTCTCCTCTTCCTCGAGCTGCTTTGAGGAGTCAATTGCTTCTTTCTCGCTTTCCTCTGTTCATTTGTAGGCTGAGTTTGAGTTTCAAAGCCCTCCCAAAAAAGAAAATGTTGCCAGGTCCTTCCCTTCTGTCTTAGCTCTTCCAGAATGATCAATTTGATAAGGCCAAAGTGGGACAGAGTGTTCTTCATGCTTAGGGGTTCAGCTCTAATCTTTTTACAGACCTTAGTTAAGCTCTTATGCAAGGAGAAAGGTATATTTAGGAGAGTTTTCCCTGTGAAATGGTCTAAGAGCTTGAAGTGATACAACATCATTTTTTCATACCTGCCTTCTGAAGTTATGTAGAGTTGGATGCCCTTAAACAAATACTTCCACTCATCCTCTAAATGGGAAACTAGCATGCTCTTCTTCCATGCATTATGTCTGAATTCTTCCTTCAAATGTGCTCTGAAATTTAAGTTTTTGGTGGCAGTCGTTTTGAACCAACTCTGCCCCGACCTTGGTAAGTTGGTCGCTGCAGCGATGGCAACTTCATCCACAATGATATCCAAGGACCCAACACAAGCCTTATTCCCGTCAAACATTTTAGCAAACGCTTCTGCTGTGGATTGATGACAGCCATTCTGTAACCTTTCAACAAATTCGATACAACCTGCGTTTAAGAAGTGTTTTTGCACTTCTGGATGCATCTGTAGGAAGGATAGACTGTCCAACTCTTTTCTCAGTAAAGACCCACTACGTCTCCTCTCCATATGCAACTCAAAACCTGAAACGACTCTGCACACCAATCACTGCAAACTGTTGTTCGGGCCGAGGTCTTGCGCTGGTGAAATCACTCGGCTCTGTCTTTCAACATTAGAAACTTAGAATACATTTGTGAGTGATGCGTGTTGGGGAAGTGATGAACCGATTTGATGTTTTCAGTCAGGTAGTACAGCTCCTGTACCTGCGATAATGGTTTCAAATTCTCCATTTCCGATGCCATTATTATGAAGCATGCGTTACTGAACAAGATCTGCTTTGTAATCCTATTTAGACGTGCAAACCCGAGTCTCCATCATTATCCACTTTCACTAGCACATCATTCTTGATTGCATGACGTGGGATGATCGTATCATCATTAGATTTTTAAAACGTGGATAAAACGCACGTGATTCCCGCTTTCACCAGCTAATGGCCTGTGGGAAGCGCTCCTTGGCTGTTGAAAATCGTCGCTTTCACCAGCGCACAACCCGTGAGAAATGCTCCTTAGTTGTTGAAACTCGCCACTTTCACCAGCTAACCATTACCTTTAAAACACACGTTAGTTGTTGAAAGCATTTTATGAAAATTTAAAAGAGAAGACCTTTATGAGTCGTCTTATTTCTAAGACAAAAATCAAAACCTAAGTCTTACTGCTAGAAAAAATCAAAACCAAACTTGAAAACACTACCAATAGCCATGCTATCAACCACAAAATGCAACCATAATGACAGATTCATTTTGGGAGCTAACAGTAAGTATGTTCAGTAATGGTATGATGACTTGTCAAGAGGACCTCCTAGTAGCAATACTATCCCTAAGGGTGACCACTTACTAGGGTGCAGTGTCAACCACCAAAGTGAAACAAGGCAAAGAGCATAACTTCCAAGCAGACGTTACATAATCAAAAGCAGTTTTCAAATGAAACAAACTCAAATGACTAAAATATTGAAATGACACTCACCATAATACATGGATTGTACCTCATGGAGCAAGACCCAATGTCTTATGGAAGCAAAATGGTGTGGTGAATACCATCGTGATGAATCTGAGATCCATGGTGGTGAGGCGGGCCTTTGTCTATGCAAGTTGATGTTGCCATCCATATGTCTCTCGGTACTCCATGTCTGCAACCTGAGGGCCTCGAGACCTCATCTACTTAGTTATCCCTAGGAAATGGGGATAACACATATTTATATCTAAGATTCTCAATTAATATCACTCCATCTACCATGTGTATTTAGCTAACATGTGAAGCAATTAAAACGCAAATAAAAATTTGCAGTATATACCAGCTATGAAAATATTATGGGAAAGAAGAGATCTAAGTGCATTTCTTATATAAAACTTTATTATTTGTTTTTCTCCAAAGAATTTGATTTTTTCTTTCTTCCTCTATTATATTTAAGCCTAAAAGCCATGAAAAAATGTATGGTTCTCATTTCAGACTATGGATGAATATCATGTCCTCTTTATGTATCATATTTAGGCTTGAAAGTCATACTGATATTTCTTGCTCTCGTTTTGGATTCTTAGTGGATCTTAGGTTTTTGTCCTAGAGATGGTTTGCAAAGGAAAAAGATGAAATGGCCAATTGAAATAATACTCACATAGCTTGTCTTTGTTTCCAGGTACTCTATTGCTCCAGGAGATTTTGTGTGGTCTCGACTATGGGTAGAAAAATTCCCTCTCTATCCATGAGATTTTTGCCTATGATTAAACTTAAAATAAAATATATATAAAAATAAAATTGTATTTTATTTATGCAATTTAAGTTGGGTATATTACAATATCACTCTAGCTATCGTGTGGATTGATTTGCCAATCAACAAATCAACTTCAATTTTTAACAATTTGCAGAAATTTATAGCATATATCTATCATTTGATGATAATTATCAGTTGATAATTCATTGGTAATCTTTAGAGAATGCAATTGGACGAGTCTTATTTATTATTTTGGAGTGTGGCCCTACATTGCATGGATCCAGAGTAAATTACAGCAGATTCAGATACTATGAGGGTTTCTTGCATATGGAGAAAAGTTCAACTTCACTTGGAGCAAATCCCCCA
>ML834908.1:68245-97553 GCA_009831015.1 Picea engelmannii
TATAGTATTTGACCCTTCTGGAATGCTGTGAATAGTGCCATGAATGACTTCATTGCTGTTTTGATGATGTAGAGTTCTTGTCGCTATGTGCAGATGATGCGGAGTTCTTGTCGCCATGTGCAGACGAAATTTCAGTGATAACAATGATTCTGCATCTCAGGTTCATGTTGCATTTGTCGTTGTAGGTCGGATAAGATCTGCAGTAAAACTGCATTAATTTCGGTTTGCTTTTCTTGTTCTTTCATCGTCCTTTCATTGTCGGACTTGCAATTTTGCAATTCAACCATGAGACTCCTCACAGTCTCGGCTAGGTATGGAGGGCTTCCTATTGATCTTCTTTCGTCAGACTCTTCGTCTCTGTTGAGGGAGCCTTCTCCCACCTCTTGGCGAGTAGCCATACTCTGCGTCTGTAGATTCCCATGGTTGATCATCCGCTAGAGTGAAAAAGGAAAACGTTGGATATTATTCAAGAGTTAAATACATTTTTATAATTTGCGCATAATTTATAACTCTTTCACGTGCATACACAATCGGGTTCTCATTTTTCAAGTTTTTTAATCCTGGACAAGAGAGTCAAGTTAGGGGGTTACTCCTCGTAGGAGTGCTTCGAACGGAGCTTATGCGCAACTCGTTCATGAGCCCAATCAGGCCGAGTGTTGTAACCATGCTCTGATACCACTTTGTAACATACCCACTACCTAAAATCAAACTATTTCGTTGATTTCTCAACAATGAGAAATCCTCGATGCTTGCAGCAGCGAAATGTCAATCCCAATCCGCAGGTCTTTATTTCCCTGTCACGGCCTCTTCTTCATGCGCATGTGACATTTCCCCGATGATAGTTTCGGGTTTCAGGGTTTCGTGATCCCTGATGACAAAAGTTCCTGTCCTCTCGAACTCCCGATCTCCGATGAGAATTTCACCGATACACGCCCTTTTACGCGTTAGCCCTCCTGGCTATGCTCTGGTCCATGTGACTGCTAATTCATAAGACCGCAGCCTTATCCTTCTTTCGAGGTTTTGGACTGCAAAATCCTGTTGTGCTCCAACTCCCGTTAGCCCTCCAGGCTAAACTCGTGGTCCACATGACCTTCCCCCTATATGACCACATCCATACCTCCTCATTGGGTTTTTGGACTTTTCAATGTTGAAATACACTCGTCCTCAGGATTCGTGATCCCTCGAATCCTGACGTGCTCTTTATGCACTAGCTCTCCTGGCTAGGCTCTTGGCCCATACGATCGTTATCCCCATGACCGCAGTCTTACCTCTCGTCGAGGTTTCGAGCTTTTAAATGACGCAATGCATTGGCCCACGGGATTCTAGATCCTCTGAATCCCGATACGCTCCAACTTTCGTTAGCCCTCCAGGCTAGACCTTTGGCCCATGTGACCACTATTTCACAAGACCGTAGCCTTGTCTCCTGTCGGGGTTTCGAACATCGCAATCTCAAAATGCCAAAACATTTTGTCCTCGGAATCCCCGATATCTCGATGATCGAAATGTCGATAGACGACTTCCTGTCGAGACCTGACCTTCCCCGATGGCTCCAATTGTTGTCGCGCATCCTCCTCTGATGGACAGTCCTGATCACCTCTCGCGATTTCAAGACTTTTGATGCTCCGGAAGTCTTGTCCTCAAGACTCGCAAAATGCCGAACCCCAATGCACCTATTGATTTCTCCTTCGGGACTTCCCCGATGGTCTGGATCTCCGCCACGTGTCCCGGATGATGGACGGCCTTGATCCAATCTCGTGATTTCGAAGTTTTTGATACCCCGATGACAGAAATTCTCTGTCAACTCAAAACCCCAGTAGTCGATATACCGACGGGCTCTCGATT
This sequence comes from Picea engelmannii, assembly GCA_009831015.1. Classification (NCBI taxonomy): domain Eukaryota; kingdom Viridiplantae; phylum Streptophyta; class Pinopsida; order Pinales; family Pinaceae; genus Picea; species Picea engelmannii. The sequence goes on from ML834908.1 coordinate 70,088, forward strand.
TCCGTCGCGTGTCTGTATCAATGGACAGTCCAGATCATTTCATTGTTTTGGGACTTGAAATGCCCCAATGTTATCGACCTCGAGAACTTCGATATCCTGAGTATCGATATCCCGATGTGTCAACCTTCTCGTCGGGATTTTACCTCTACTGTTCACGAAGGTTTAACCCTCATGCATCTCTTAATAGATCCAACGGATGTCGGGTTTTTCTAGCTACGATCTAACGGCTCAGATCTGTCCCACCTCACACATTCTTCCACTACTTCATGGATGTGGAAAGATCAACGGTCCAAATGTTCTCATGGACCTTGGGGGGGGGGGGTCTACGATCCCGATTTCATCGCTATTCATGAACATAGAGAGAAAAAGGGGCAAGGTATGTAACGCCCTTGTTACTTTCGTCAATCTGACGGTCGTGAATTGCCATGGGTCTTCTGACAGGATCTCATCCGTCGATTCGTTACTTATCCCTACTCTGCTACTTCGGAATTTTAAGAGGGTCATTCCTCCTCGTACGGGGTTATTAAGACTTGTCCATTCAAGTCCTTTTTCCAGGTTCTTGGTAGACCTTCCCAAGGAGGGAATCTCTGTGAAGAGATCTATTCCAGGGCATCCCTGGAGAAAGGTAAGGGGAAACAACTTCCCGAGAACGGGCCGGAAGTCTGACTCAGTTCAACTTATGCGTAATTAAATTCATTTATCAATCATAAGCCAATTCATTCATTTTCTGTTATAAGCATATATCTACCCTTTCTTATCAAAACACTGCATAGACATTCTTTACTGCAATCGTTCTAAATTTCACAGTTTATGAGCATATACGTCAACATATGAATTTCAAGATGCAATAAGTAAAACACTTATCATAAATAACACCAGGAGTGAGTGCAACTGCTGAGAGGGGTGCTTGTTTCCACCCAATCGTAGGCGTAGCGACTCCCAGCGGATTTACCACTAGCCACCCCCAAGTTGAGACCACGATGTTGTGAGATTGTGTCTCTCTGTCTGCCAGTGACGAGGAGCGAAGGTTGCAATCCTTCCTCTCTGCTATCACTCACTTTGCGTAATGCCAGAGTTCCCCTCACGTCTGCCCTTTCCCATTCCTTCTTCCCCATGCCTTATCCTCTTGCGAGGTTGCGTGTGGCGCGATTAACCTCGCGCTGATTAGGCCTGACGGCTCTACGGATAGGCGGTTCACCTCCCCATCCCTCATTAAGCCATCAACCTACCAGCCTGCAAGGCATTAAATTCAGGGCCAGTGAGCCGCTTTTGGTTCTTCGGGCCAGTGGAGTCCAAACACGATATTAATTCTCGGTGGAAGTTAATGCCACCTTTCCAGGTGCCCTCCACCACCATCGTGGTCTCTTTTTCTGCACATCCCCTCTCAGCAGTCCTGCAATAAATTCAAAATGTTATTCACATTCATTGACCTCTTCCTCAAGGTCCATTTACATCACATATTCACATTTATGAGTTTGCCATAGTTCTTGGCCAATCCAGTTATATTTACAAGCTGGGGGAAACAGGGTGTTACATGGAGGAACAAGAATTGGAGTGGACGTGAAAGATCAAGAGAATATCATTCCCCAGTGGGTAAGAAAAGAAGTGGATCCATTACCATTGTTTGATATGAGAAAATAGAAAGAGACTTACGAGCAAGCAAGAAAAGAATTAAGGGGAGCAGACTAGATAGCATCAAATTCGATTGTACCACCATTGTATGATAGACCACCAGTACTTGATATGCCTCTAGTCTATGCCCATATAGAGAAGAAAACTGATAAGGTAAGTAATTTGAAGAGTTTTTTAACAAGTTGTTTATAGTTAATGAAGGATGAATCTGCATTGAGTAGTTTGCACATAATGATTTACCAATGTTCCCAAGAAAAAGAGGAACCTGTCACACATAGAGAAGTTAACCAAGTGCATAGTAAGAAACAAACAAATAGGGAGTTTTGTATCAGTGCGCAGATATGAGCTTACAAAATGAACAATATAATTATGGCTTTAGGCTCTGATGTGAATGTTATCCTAAGACAGACTTGGGAGATGATGGGCAAACTGTAGTTGATTTGTTCACTAATCCAGTTGAGATTATTGAACCAACATAAGATCGTTCTATTCGAAAGTTTAACAAGAGTAAATGTCAATATTGATGGAGTGTGCAGTGTAGTATACTTTGAAGTAATCAACATAGTAGATGGAAGCACACTAGATCCCACATTATTAGGAATTGATTGGACATTTGATAATTAGACGATCATTAACTTAAAGAAGAGACATATGGTATTCAAAGTATAAGACTTGAAGGTCATTGCATCGTTATATCCCATGGAAGGGAAAAGGCATGTAGAACCAGCGAAGAGAAAAGAGCTTCATAATATTTACAATATGACTATGGATGGACAATTATGTGAATCTTACTATTGGAGGTGTAATCAGTTGGAGGAGTATGATTTCATGTGCATCAGACTCAGAAGATGCTCTGGAGAATTGGAAACAAATACTACATGAAGTATCGACAAGGAAGTGTGATCGAATTACCCACGCATTGAGATGGATTGGGACCGAAATAGTCGAACCTCCAAGGTATCGTGGATTAACACCTATAGAATATTTTATCAATGAGTTTGAAATGCATATTCTAGATCAGAAGAGACTCTTGTCCTTATATTTCGCTCTAAAAGCGACTTCAGCGGGATGGTTGGTTGCGCACAAAGATGGTATAAGAGATTGACAGTAGTGTAAAAGGTTATTACAAGTCATATTTTGGACAGAGAATGAAAGTATCATGTCGAAGTATAGTGGATTAATTTTCTTAATAGATGATGTTACGAAGTGTATTGCGCAGTGGAGATCAGTGCCAAGACAAGAATGGACTCACTTATTTGTGCATACTTTGGACACAATTCCCAAGAATTGGTACATAGAACTAGAAGTGCATAGAGGGACAAGAGATTGGGAAGAATTGAAAAGGAACTTCAAGATAACGTTTAGTTTTGAGAATAATAATCCTTTAATTAACTCTACATTGCAGGTGCTCAAGACTAGTAGTTTTGCATCAGAGGAATTGTTGAGTTCAATGCCTTTGTATAATGCGCATAGAGCCACTACGATAGCTGAAGAGGTCTTGCATTGTTATAATGTCATAGAAGAATCCCAATATGAGGAATATCCAAGGAAGTTTCATATATAAAAGATTGAATGGGAGTGCGCAATAAAAGGAATAGAAATTGAATCTGCAGTATACACGAAGCCCCTAAGAATGCACAAAGTGAACATTGGTACAAAGGAAAAACCTAAGTTTACAAATATAGGAGATTACTAGAGCAAGGAAATGGCTGAAAATATTGTTGACTTATTGAGCAATTATCATGACTTGTTTCCCACTACTCTCTCAGAAATGAAGGGCATTGCAGGAGAGTTAGGAGAAATGAAAATCTGATTGAAACCGGATGTGAAACCCATGCGACATAGACCCTATAGAATAAACCTGAAATATAAGGAGAAGGTAAAAGAAAAGATAGACAAAATGTTAGAGGCTGGAATTATAGAACTTGTTGAAGAATCAGAGTGGATCATCCCAATGGTGGTTCAAGACAAGAAGACAGGAGGAATTAGGATATGTGTATATTTGAGAAAGTTTAATGATGTGTGCTTACACGACCATTTCCCGAAGCCTTTTAAAAATGAAGTATTAGAGAATGTAGGGGGTCAAGAAGCTTATTCTTTTACGGCTGGATTCTCAGGATACCACCAGATCAAGATTGTGCAAGAAGACCGATATAAGACAACCATTGCTACAGAATGGGGTTGTTATCAGTACATGGTTATGAAATTTGTGTTGAAGAATGCACCAACAATATTTTCTAGAGTAGTTGTCGCGGCCTTCAAAGAGTTTATTCATAAGTTTTTAGAAGTGTACTTAGATGATTGGATAGTATTCAGTCTATTGAAAGATCATGTTGAACTTTTGCGCTTAATGTTGGATAATTTTAGGCAATACAAGATCTCATTGAATCTGAATAAATGCATATTTTGTGCGCCTTTTGGGATTTTGTTGAGCCATGTGGTGTGTAAACAGGGATTTTTAATGGACCCTACAAAGATATCTGTGATTTTTGATCTACCACCACAGTTGAAATCCACATTGGATCATACAGGATATTATAGAAATTTCATCAAAGGATATGTGCAGATCACAACCCATATGGAGAATTTACTAAAGAGGGAGGTGAAGTATCAGTGGAATGACGAATTTCAAAAGAGTTTGGATACACTAAAACAGAATATGGTCATCGCGTTGATCTTAGTGTTTTCTTATTGGAGCAAGTAATTTCGTGTACATGTGGATGCATCGTCTATATCTTTAGGAGTAGTTTTCGCACAACCAGGTGAAGGAGAGATAGACCATCCAATCGCATTCACTGGTAGGAAGTTATAATCTACAAAGAATAACTATACTACAATAGAACGAGAATTTTTGGCGATGGTATACGCCTTACAGAAGTTCTAACACTACCTACTTGGATCTCACTTCAAGATGTATACAAGCCACTATGCACTGAGATACTTAGGGAACAAGCCAGTGTTGGGGGCTAGAATATGTAGGTGGCTACTATAATTCCAATAATACGACTTTGAGGTGATCGTGAAACCAGGAAATTTTAACTCATGACCAGATCATTTTTTACGCATATTGTTAAGAGAAGATGCAGGGAACCTGGATGACAATTTACTAGAATGGCACTTCTTGCAATTCATATGGTGGACGACTATTTTGCAGAAAAGTTTAGTTTTTTAGCACAGGAGTTGCTCCATTAGACTTCACAGTGGCACAGAAGAAGCAAATTGTAGTGAAGGTGACAGAATACCAATTGATAGCAGGAAATATATACAAGTTAGGCATAAATGGTATTCTAAGACATTGCATATTGGAGCATGAAAGAAATATGGTACTATCATAAGCACATGAAGGGGTTGCAGGAGGTCGCTATGCAGGAAATGAAACAACTAAAAATATTATGCGCATAGGATTATGATGGCCTACCCTGCATAAAGATGCTAAATAATTTTTTCAGAGTTGCAACATTTGTAGAGACTTGGGAAACCTTCAAGGAGAGATGAAATTCCCTTGGTTCCAAAAGTGACGCTACAAGCATTTGAAAAATGGGTCATAGATTTTGTTGGACCGATTAATCCACCAGCAAGACGATCATGAACTAGGTATATCATTACTGTGACGAACTACTTAACCAGATGGGTCGAGGCAAAGCTAGTTAGACACTACAGTGTGGAGACAGTTGCGAGATTTTTATTTGAAAATGTAGTCACACGGTTTGGATTCCCACGAGTATTAATAAGTGATCAAGGAACACACTTTCTGAATAGGACTATTGCATCATTAACATAGGAATTTCATATCCATCATCAGAAGAGTACACCATACCAACCCTAGGAAAATGGCAAAGTAGAAGCCTTCAATAAGATTCTAGAACATGCACTGACAAAGGTTTGCAACGTAAGTCAAGATGACTGGGGATTAAATATTCCAGCAATGTTATGGGCATATAGGACTACAAGGAAGAAGCTGACAGGACACACTCCATTCAATTTGATGTATGGACAAGAAATTGTTATGCCAATGGATTTTATTGTACTAAGTCTGCACATTGTTGCGATGGTGAAGCTTACTGATTCAGGCGTAGTGGAAAATATATTGTTAGAACTAATGGCACTAGAAGAGGATCATTTTGTTGCAGGTTTCCATTGGTAGGTACAGAAAGCGCACGAGAAATCTTGGCATGATAGACATATCAAGCAGAAGAAATCTCAGACATGAGACTTAGTGTTACTGTATGAAAGTAAGTTTCTACAACATCCAGGGAAGATTCAGATGCATTAGTTAGGACTATACGTGATAAGGTTCGTTACAGAGGCAAGTGTTGTTCAGCTGGAGAATTTGGATGGAGAAGTTATGGAAGGGTTGGTTAACAAAAGTAGGTTGAAACTGTACAGGGACAGTCATGCTTCCACACACGAATCTGAACTATGTAGAATGTGTACCATAGTGTATTATAGTATAGTTAGAAAAAAGAAAGAAAACGTAAACAAAAGGAGAAAAAGAAATCAAAAGTGTTCAAAGTAAGAGACGGAAGCTTAGAAGGAAGCTTAGAAGTATTTTTCAAACAATTAAGTTAGAGAATGTCACAGAGAAGAAGTCAACAAGGAGGATGCATGTGCAAGAAGGAATATTGGAATGCGATAGAAGCATATGAAGAAAGAAGGAAATGAATTTAAGAAAATCCATGATGGGACATGCAATAAAGAGATACCATGACATCGAAGTAGTGGCGTCGCGTGACCATAAATACAAATCGGAAAGAAGATTTCAACAAGTTGGAGAATCTAACAGATAATTTGTCACAGAAGCAAAGTTAATGAAGCATTAAGATGGGTAATGAATGCTAAGGTGAGTGGATTATATTGTAAGTTTGGGTGTGAATCAAGTCGATAAAAGAATTTGAAGGGTTGAATGGATAAAAGTGTTGTTATTTGTATTTCTATAGAGAGCAGGAAAAATAGAGAGCATGGAGCAAAGTGAAAGAAGAATAAATATGAAGCAGTTAGTTACAAAGAAGATTTGCAGAGAAAAATGGCACCAACTAAGGCAACAGCAGTGTCTGCATCAGCACTGAAGAAACCACACAGTAAGCCACCAACAATACCAGTATAGGAAAAAACACCAGGAGCATCAGCATCAGAGCCGAGCTCAACCAATTTTCCAAGAGACTACATACCACCCAGGAAAAACACAGCGAAGCCAATAAACTTGTCAAAGGACGCTAAGTATGAGCTTATGGAACAGGAAATCCCACCTGGTGTGATTGTAGAGGAATACATGTTAGGTTTGATCCCAAGCTTAAAATATGCAGACCGTGCCATTACAAACTAGAAGAAATTTCCCGACCTGGTGTCAAGAAAGTATATGAAGAGGTACGTCAGTGCAGAGACAAGGATGGTTGTGATAGAACCATAGTATGGGAAACAGGGTTATAGAAAGAAAACATTTTGAACTTATTTAGTATATCACACTTTGGGAGGAGCACAGAGATTAACGCCTGCATCAAAATGTTGTTGAGTTGTGTACACAAAGGGTACTTATGGATCGACAGGCTAGTGTCAATTGATACAGACTTGATTGTGCACATTATTGGATTACCATCGCAAGGGGAGGACCCTTCAATGATATTTTCAGACAAAAAGAACGAGAAGGATCTATCAAAGAGCATGAAAGAAATGTTTCATGCATTATGAGGACAACGCGATTTAGATGTAGCAAGAATATGTGACCCCACAGTGAGGCTTGCAACACAAGCATTAGCTTGTAAATTTTCAAGGAAGTGCAGGAGGGCCCAAGTACCAGCGGTAGTCATCGTGACATATGAGAAGTGTGTTGAGGGCATACAGATGAACTTGGAAACATTTTTTCTCAACCAGTTCTTGATTGAATTTGAGGAGGCACAAGATAAAGGTATTGAATTTCACTATGCATGGCTATTAATTCTAATAGAATTATTAGCATGTAGGGAGCTAGATGATACGCAATTTTTGGGAGTAAAAGATAAGCCATACCTAGCAGCAAGATATCAAAACCTATGGCATACTATACACAAGGTGTGACAGTTAGATAACAATGTTTCTTTTTATATATACAAGGAAATGATTCTAACAAGCATTCAGAGTATGCCATGTGTACCACCATAGGTGGTCAAAGCATACATGCCAGTTGTGCACTTTAAGGCAGGGCTCCATCATGTGTATGTGCAAATCAAGAAGGATCCAAATCAAGAATGGTTTCCCACACGATACAGATTAAAAAAGGAAGAGGTGGGACACATTATGGCATATCAGGATAATGATTGGAAAATCCCATCAATAGAGACAAACCAACCAGAGACTGAAGACATATCAAGAAAATAAGAAGAAGAATGGGAAAAATGAAATGGCATAGGGATAAAAACACAAAATACAAACCCACACATGGGCGAGAAGAGAAAATATGTAGACACGGAGAAAGCAACCACACAGTGCAAGAAAAGAAAATTTGTAAGGGAACCAGTCGTTCAATCCCTCACATAAGATGACTTGGATAATATTGCAGACCAAGTTAAAGAAGCAACAAATAAGGATTTTGAGCGTGTGGCAAGACAACAGGAGGAAATGCATTTGGATATGAAATCACAGATTACTGCGTTGTGACAATTTTTGGAGAACACACAACTTGCAACAGTACAAACAGGTCAACAACTATAAGCGGAGAACACAGCACATACAGTTGAGGTACAACCGATGACCTCTATTGTATCCAAAGAAAGATGTGTAATGAAGATTGCAACAGGATCCTTAGAGTTCCCTGCGACAGATTTAAAGGAGCAAGAAAAGACACTAATTCATATTGACTTAGTGTTCTCTCAGTTGCCTACACAAATTTTGTATGAGTTACAATCACAAGTGACAAAGGAACTTCAGGTGCACGCAGTGTCGAACTCGTTGAAGATGATGAATACAACCACAAAGAAGGATATGTTGCAAGAATAATACGACCAAATCAGGAAGGAGCGAGGTGAGGTGGCACAAAATATAGAGAGAGTCAAACATGCAGTTGAGGGGGTCTATCACATTATTCCAAAAGTGGTAAGGGAGGAAGGCGCCCCATTGGAGGAATATTTGACAAAGCTTAGCGAAGCCATTCAGGGCTTCCAAAAAAATGTCACTGTCTTGGAGGCATGAAAAATACTAAGCATTCCCCCGGAGGAAAGGATCAACTTGAAAAGATGGCCACTGCAAGCATAGAGAACATCAAGAGTATGGAAGTAGAATGTGCTAATTTGTATGCAAAAAGCACAGGTGTTTGGACGCAGTTGACTGGAGATGTGGATCTGCAATAGATTGGCCAGAAGATACATGTTGCACAGGATAAGGCACATAAGTTCAAATAAGTAATGAGTACATTACCTCCAGCAAAGGTGGTAACAACAATGGTCAAAAATAGGAAGTTATATTGAGAAACAAATCATCTTACAGCGGAGCAGGAGGAACGCGTGAAAAATATTAAGGTATTGCAATAAGAATCCTATAAGGTAACAATGGAGTTCACAGCCACTTAAGGCTCGGTTAAGCAAGTAGCGCAGGAAACCACTGAAAAATTGAAGACTCACTTAACTACAAAAATGGCCAAGGTAATTGTATAGCAGGAAACACAAGTCAAGGAAAAATTTGTAATGGAGAGAGATACACTAAAGAATTTTTTGGAAACCTAGAAGAAGACCTAAAGTGGCTCAGGACGAGGCACATGTTAATGTCAAGGGCCTATTGGAGTAGGTTATTTTGGATAAGTCTTGGAAAGTGCACAGGAACAAATCACGTGACATTTTGGATAAGGAGAAGCATGCATGCAAAGTAGTTGGAGCATGTTCAGGAGTCAACACGCAAAAGGCAAAAAGTAGTTAGGATTTTGGGACATTTTTTCCGTTATGGGTAGAAGTGGTTGGTGATGAGGGATTTAGTCGAGTTTTGGGAGAAGTCTTGAGGAAGCTTGTTCTGGTGTTTTGAGGTATGACTAAAGTTATCAATAGTTAGGCACGCACTGCAGTAGAACGACTGAAGCAAGTTTGGGTAATGTTAACTAATAGATCTTATTGAGAGCACGGTGTGCAGTTGTAAGGAGATTGCAATGAATAAAATAAGAAGCCAGACATTGTGGATGTAGCCTAGTTCGGGGTGAACCACGTTAAAACCTTGTGTCATGATGTGTTGGTTTTGCATGTTATGTTTTTTATGCATATGATGTTTAATTTTACTGCACAATGATGATAAATGATTAAGTATTTTGAATATGACATTGTTATATGTTGTTATGGTCCTGCACACTTAAGTTAGTAATGAATGAATGTTAAGTGGAGTAATGTCATGCATAGGGTATGTTGAATGAATATTAAATTGTAAGTAACAGAAGTTGCGCGCACAGTAAATGAATGGATAATGCATAGTATGGTTATGTTGAAGGCCTCACTTCCCCCCACTATAGAAACTTGGTTCCTACATGTTGGAGTTACTTCAAACACACCTAGGATTTATTTTTCCTAAGTTTTTTCCTTGTTTATTAGTCATTATCCAATCTCCTATATTTTAGGGGAGAATAATCCACCTAGAGAATATTCTCTTCAGTTGACACTTCAGTTTGACTAGTTGAGTTGAGTCTAGATGTTGCATTGGTTTTGTCACCATGCAACATTGGGATCATCACCATGATAATGTGCATTAGCCTTGGTTTCATCACTATACTGGTGAATTACCCTTGATTCCTTTATCTACTCCTCGCTACACTCTGTTTCATCCAGTTAACTAAAGACTGGTTGACTAGTTAACTCAGCTAGGTGGTAGTTCACTCCCGTAACTTCCTAAGAGACTAGACTAGGTGGTAGTTCACTCCCATAATTGTTGGTGTGTTCCTGGATCAATATAAACCACCACTATGGTGCATTGGTTCTCCTCCAATGAGTGTTGGTTGAGTTATACATAATATATCATGTGTAAATAATACATTATTCATTACGGTTAATGAGAATTCTTCCATTCTTTCTATCTTGCTTCTTCTTTCTCAATTTCTCTCTGCAAATGTGTGTGGTATTTTATACCTAGATCTATTTTGTGCAGTTTCAATACACTTACATGGTATCAGAGCCGACGGACTGCTAAGAAAAATCTACACCAAATATTTTTGCAAGTACAAAAGATTGAAGACAACGGAAAGATGGATTTCCCAAAAGAATTCATTCTTACACCTTACAATTATTTTGCATGGAAGGAGAAAATATTCATACATATATGAACCAAAGGATTGTACAGTTTAACCTTGAATATAGACATAAAACTGACATCATCCATAGAAAAATCCAATTATCTAAATCGAATGGATGAAGCATTCAAAACGATTTGCAGTCTTATTTCTCTCGATCTCCTTTTTCACATATCTTCCTGTAAAACCCCTGATGAAGCTTGGACCACCTTGGAAGGTCTCTTTGGAAAACAATATTAGATGGGGGGACACATTCTTGAGGTGGAATTTCTCACATTAGATCCAAAAAGATTTGACAATATCCAATATTTCTTTACAAAATTCAAGGATTTACTGTCGCAACTCAAAGCTTGCAGGGTTGATAAATCTGAGGAGAAAAAAATGGTTCTCACCATTCTCTCCAAAATTGGTCCTGAATTATTTGTGTTCGTATCCACATTCCATTCAGTCAAATTTGCCTCTGGAGCCACTTGGAAGATGCCTTCCCTTGAGGACTTTATCGAATCCATGACACAAGAGCAAACCAAGCTCATCAACATGGGAAAAATCGAAGGCCCAAAGGCACATGCACTTATTGTGCAAGATGACAGCCATCAATATCAGAAATCTAAAGATAAATACAAAAGTAAATCGCATGCACATACGAAGAAGGAAGGGTACTCAAAACCCTTCACTGATGCTTCCAGATCCAAAGGTGGAAAGGGAAGAAAAGGGGAGAAATCTGCGTACTACCATAAAGGATTCCATATAGAATATGCATGCATGCAGAAACAAATAGATATAATGACTCAAATACTTCAGCAAAACAACCTTGGAGATCATATCCCTGAGGGTTCCAAGAATAAGAAGCTCGAAGATCAGAATCCCAAGAAAGGCAATTCTAGCCATGCCTCGATTGCCATCAACTCCTCTCCTGATGCTTGGATCGTAGATTCAAGAGAATCACATCACATGGCTGCCACAAAAGCAGTATATTCTTCATTGTATGCATGCAAAGGTCCTCCTATTCTGATGGGGGTGTTGGCCCTTGACCAAGTTTTGGGAGATCCTTGGTCAAGTTTGACCTATTTTGGGACTTTGACAGCCTGTCGAAGGCGGAGCGCAAGATGAAGCAGAGATCGCAGGATCTCGGCCCCTTTATGGGTCCTTTTGGGATTTGGGATTATGTAATGGGTATGGGGATGTCGGCCCATGGGTTTACCCATGTTTAGGCCTATTTTGTAAAGTATAAATAGATGTCTAGGCAATGTAAGGAGAGTCATATATATACATATCTCTATGATATTGGGCTAAGCGCTAAGTATGGATTGTAGATTCTTTGTGCATACTATGTGAAGCTTGCAGAGTTGAGTGCAAGTGACTATAGAAGGCTTCATGTTGTATCCAATCTCTGGGAAGGAGGATCTGGCGAGGTGCGTGCAGATCTCCTGTCCTATGCGGAGTAGGGTTTTTAGCTTTGTGCATGTAACTGATTAACAGAAGATAATAGAAGAGAACAAGAGTTGGTGGACGTAGCCCCAGGGTGGGGGTGAACCACATTCATGCTATGTTGTTACGCTTTGTGCGATGTGTTGATGTGTTTATGTCTTTACTTGCTAAGTGCTTTGATATAGAGAAATAGATATGTTTATTCTTTTTCCTAACGATGTATATGGATGTTAGATCTGACCTATGTGAATGTGCTTAGTGCTTGAATCTGGTAGATCTAATCTACCTCTCTATGATTAATGCTTAGATACATCATATTTGGTTGAATACTGTGATGCTTTGTAATTAGGGTTTGTCTACATTGTTACTAAGAACTGAATGTTGATGAATATTTACTGCTAAGTGCTCTGTTAAGTATTACAATCACATATATGTGTCCCAACTAGGGTTGCAAACACCTAAGTCCTGCAACCACCCCTACCTCTACCTCGGGTGAGACTTCATTTGCTTCGCAGGTGTTGTCGAAAGGGTTGGTAGTTAGGGTTTTGTTGGTGCGTTGTTGTAGTGTTGAACCCTGGGTCTGCCCCTATGCCAACAAATGGTTCCATTTCCGGGAATTGAAACTGTGATTGTTGGGAACTGAGGAAGAAGAAGCTTTGTGCAAATATCCGACCTAAAACTGTGATTGTTGGGAACTGAGGAAGAAGAATCTTTGTGCAAAGATCCAACCTAAAACTGTGATTTCTTGGAACTGAGGAAGAAGAAGATTTGTGCGAAGATTCGACCTGAAATTGTGAAAGCTCTGTGCGTAGATCTGTCGCTCTAGTGCGAAGTACTCTACTTAGTTTGTGAAGCTATGTGCTAAAGAAAATAAGTTTGATCGGAAGAAAAGAGGCAAGATCTGAAAGCTTTGTGCTCTGAGAAAGGTAAAAGTGAGAATATTTATTAAAAGAGGTAAGATCTGGAAGCTTTGTGCTCTGATAAATGTAATAATAGTGAAAAGTTTTAGATTTGGAAGCTTTGTGCTCTGTAGAAGTAAGATAAGTGGAAATTTTTGTTTCAACAGTATGGATCTAGGTATGTTTGATAGATTCTGTCCTAGCTTGAAAACTAGGGCACTAATAGATGAAAGAAGGTTTGACTTGTGTAGATCTGATAAGAATACTAAAAGATATGTTATACCTATGCATAGAAATAATGTTTGGACTAACAAGTGGATGCAGGATCCTAGAAAGAAATGTTTGCAGGTTAGCTACCGTGATCGTAGCGTGCAGTACAAGAAAGGTTGAGAATCATTTAAGAGAAAGAGAGGATTAACCCTATGTTACAGTTGCAGAAAATCGTGACATCTTGCTAAGGAATGCCCTGGGAGAAGACCTAGTTGTATTTGTTTCTATGCTATGTACCATGAAGTATTGGATTTCCCTAGAATCATTGCTAAGCTTGAAAAGATGAATATGAGACAAGGAGACCACGAGCAAATTCAAGCAACTGAGATTATGGCAGAACCCCAGAAAGAATCAGAGAAAGTATTGCTACAGATGAAAGAAACCCTGAAGGATCACCGACATATCAGTTTATCAGAGGTCTTCAAAGAAAAAGAATGTATTGAAGCAAGAATAGGAGACTTCAACATTGATTGTGTTCTAGATGAGGAAACACGAGTGAATATCATGACAGAAATAACTTGGGAAGCTATAGGAAGGCCTACTATGATTCCTTCATTAGGAGGAATAGGACTATTCAAAGGAAAGTTGATAAACCTATGTGGAAAGCTTACCCAAATACCTATGAATGCCTATGGGACTTCGACAGAGGAGGATTTCGAGATTGTTAAATTTATTGAAAACAACACCCCATTTACCATGTTACTAAGAAAACCTTGGATTGAAAGAGATCATGCTAGAAGGAAGGAATAAGAATAAGTTTTAGAGTAGAAGAAGCAAGAGTTAAAAGATTTCATGACTAGAAGGATCGCACACATGATTCAAGAACATAAGAACATATCGAAGCTATCTAACACCAGAGACCCGGATGTCGAAGTTGCAAGAACACTAGAAGACCCATAGAATATTGCAGTACCTATTCTAGATAAAGAGGAAGTATCATCCTCGAATCTTAGGAAAGAATCTCAACAGCGCGAAGTAACTATGCCAAACGCAGATAAGAATCAAAATGGAAAAAGGAATACCGAGACGAAGCTCACTAGAAAGAAGGCCAGAAAGCTAAGTAAGAAGAGATCTAAGATCAAAAAGTTACAGAACGTTCCAAAGGGAACTTCACAGAGGAAAAATTTGCAAAATTGGAGCTTCGCCAAGATAACAAAACAGCGCCACATGGCACTTCGCCAAGGTGAAGCAATATAGTCATTGGGAACAATATGACTGTTAGGTCGACCCTCCGAATGGGTAGAAATGCATTTATGGTTCGACACCAGACCGTTGGACCGTGGCGTAACGAACAAAATAGACTTAATGAAGGTTTCTCACCCGTTGCAAGAGATCTATTGCCAAGTTATCTATTTATCCCGTCGCACCATGCACCAAGAATGCTTTTTCTAACCGTAAATCTGAGCCTACAGACTCGTTGGTTTTACACAGTGATCATTGCGTTATTTTCATCTATCCCATTGCAGTGTCTAAGTTACTCCTCAAACCCGAGATTTCCAACCCTGAGCATGTATGTCGGACCAGTCCAGCGCTGCAGAGAAATTTGTCGAAGAACTTCTCATCGACCTCATGACTGAATGAGTAATGTCGATGTCTATAGGTATACAAGCATCATCGACGAGAGGACTGCAAGCCTCTCTGTCGACTGCTCACGGAGCCAGATCATCCTGACCCTCGGTAGAAAAGAGAACCAAGCACAAAGATGACCTAGCAAGTGTGAAGCTGATTCCAACCATATTGCTCGATTACATCCCACCTCTAGCTGGCGCGGTGAATCATCATAGTGTGCCAAGAGATTTCTAGTACACCATGGTCACTCGTACCTTCCGAAGGGGATACACGTAGTTCAAACAGAGCAAGATAAGATCACAGCGTTGAAGTTCAACGACTTCAACCTTGAAGATTGCAAGATCTATGGTATGCTCACCCCGTACAAGTACCTAACTAGGACAAAGGGAAAGAACTAAAATATCATCCCTCAGACGTGGATGATGAACCTCGCATAGTCCACCCTCCTGAATGTCATGAAGATCCCACACTTCGGAAGACAGCAAGAAGTCAACACATGTGTCAAGATGCTACTATCGTGTTACCATGGAGGCTACTTATGGATAGACTGTTGTATTACACTTGACCCAAAGCTGATCCACAGGATCACAGGACTAAGTATGCAAGGACTTGACCCATAGGACTTCTACCTAGGAAAAGTCGCAGATCGTGCGCTAGCACAGAAGATCAAGGATACATATGGCAATGTTGAGAAGGAAACAAGAGGCTAAAAGGTAGATTCCATCCAGAGTGGCACAATACGCCTATCATGTCAAGTGATAGTTGGAAAGTTAGTAAGGAAGAACTGACCTACACAGGTCACCGACTTTGTCATTGACCTCACAGGGAAGTGCGCGGAAGGCCTACAGATGAACTGGGCGAAGTACCTAGTTAACCATTTGGAACTAGACTACCGAGAAGCACAGGATCAGGGTTATGAATTTCATTTCATTGGATCTTGATCCTCATTGCATTTGTTGCATGGGAGATGTCAGAAGGTGTGACCTTCCCAGACATAGATTCGTTCGAACCACCTTCTGCGAAGTTCACTAACCTTTGGTATTCAAGTGATATGAAAAAACAATGGCAGTCGAATGTTGTGTTTCATACATATTACCTCCAGCTAAAGAGAGCCATCGAAGATGAGCCTCACATGACTTCGAACACCTTACAAAGGTTCTGACCCCTGATGAATTTCAACGTAGATCGGCACTTCATCTACATTACAACATGAGTAGATGAACATAAAGAGAAGATCCATTGATATTATAAACTTACAGAAGAATACCTTGAGGAGATCACTAAGGAATGGTTCGCTGACCTCCTTATCCCCGCCAACCCTGCAAAGATATCTGATCTTGACAACCCAGAGAACACTCATAAAGAACAAAATACACCCAAGAAGACTGAGGAGGTCCAAAATTTAAGCAGCACCTCAGGAAAGACTGCTTCAGTGTCACCTGATAGAGGGGGCGATGACGAAGTACAAGCTGAATAGAAGCCAAGTGAAGTAACATCACCCAAAGACGAGGTTGACCCCTTGAAGAAGAGGAAGGTTTCCCCCCCGAAACATTCTTCCAGAAAGAAATCAAAATGCACCATGACCAATATGCAGACTGTCCTCACCTCCGATGATTTTGACTTCATCATAGCAGCCCTGAACGACGCTTCATTGGAAATAGCAAAGAAATAAGAAGCCACGCAGGAATAAATGTACAATAGAATTGGAGTCAAACTCCAAGGGGTACAGCAGGCCCTTCAGTCTAGTCGTACGGTCTCCACTGCACCCCTGCCATCGGGAGAACCACATTTGGGAGATGAACCAACCCAACTCCACAAACTAGTTGATACAGTCGAAGCTCGCCTTCGATGAGCACAAAAAAAGCCACCAAGGCCTTGAAGCAAGTGGAAGGAGTACTCGTAGAACAACGCAACGCTACAAAACAAGAAAATATTTCTCTCCAAGTGAAGTTCAATGAAGAAAAATCACAGATGCAGCAAGGAAAAGAATAGTTACTCGCAGAGCAACTTGAAGTGAAAGAAGTGGTCAGCAGAGCACTTCGCTCTGTGACAGTCTTAGAAATAAAGGTAGAGGACTGATTCATGAAGCAAGTATAGTAGCTCGCAAAAGCTATATAGTAGCTACAGCAACACATAGTATACTTAAAGCTTCGCATAGTGCCCGAGACTTCGCAGGATGTAAGGGATCAAAGAGAAGCAACCGCTCAGAGTGCAGTTGAAAGAATAAAGGCCGCAGTTGAAAGAATAAAGGCTGCAGTTGAAAGAATAAAGGCCCTTTCCATGGAATGCAAGCAGTTGAGTAATTGCAGTGCCCAGACATATGAGCAACTCACTGAGAACCCAAAATTTTAGGCACTGGAGTCACAACTCTAGGTAGCAAAGAAGCAAGCAGAGACAATACAGGCGCAGTTGAAGCCCCTGTCAGTTGTGGAAAGAATGAAGCGATCCCAAGAGCAACGCACCGCCCAGCAGCAGATCCACACTATCCAGAGAAGAATTATGGAAGTAACTCAGAGGCTCCAACATGTGCAATATAAGGCTTACCAATTGTTCATAGAGGCTGAAGACCGAGGAGCAGAACTTGAGCAGGTTGTCACTACAGCTAAACAGCGCCTAGAGGGACATGTCAACGACGCAGTCATCCAAGATTTCACTGAACAAGAGACCATGGCACAACAACAAGTTGAAGTAGCTCAAGCCACGCTTGAGGATTTTGAAACAGAATTACCCAGACCAGAGTGACTCGAGACAAGTCATGCGTGGGTGTTGGGGGCATGTTGGCCCTTGACCAAGTTTTGGGAGATCCTTGGTCAAGTTTTACCTATTTTGGGACTTCGACAGCCTGTCGAAGGAGGAGCGCAAGAAAAATCATATATCGTTGGATCTCATCCCCTTTTTGGGTCCTTTTTGGGATTTGGGATTATGTAACGGTTATGGGGATGGTGTCCCATGGGTTTACCCATGTTTAGGCCTATTTTGTAAAGTATAAATAGATGTCTAGGAAATGTAAGGAGAGGCATATATATACATATCTATGTGATATTGGGCTAAGTGCTAAGTATGGATTGTAGATGCTTTGTGCATACTGTGTGAATCTTCCAGAGCTGAGTGCATGTGACTGTAGAAGGCTTAGTGTTGTATCCTATCTCGAGGAAGGAGGATCTGGTGAGGTGGGCGCAATTCTCCTGTCCTATGCAGACTAGGGTTTTGAGCTTTGTGCATATAACTAATTAACAGTAGATAATAGAAGAGAAGAAGAGTTGGTGGGCATATCCTCATGGTGGGGGTGAACCACGTACATGTTGTGTTGTTATGTTTTGTGTGATGTGTTTATGTGTTTATGTCTATACTTGCTAAGTGATTTGATATAGATAGATAGATATGTTTATGCTTTGTGCTAACGATGTATATGGATGTTAGATTTGACCTATGTGAATGTGCTTAGTGCTTGAATCTGCTATATCTAATCTACCTCTCTATGATAAATTATTAGATACATCAGATCTAGTTGAATATTGTGATGCTCTGTAATTAGGGTTTGTCTGCATTGTTACTAAGAACTGAATGTTGATGAATGTTTACTCCTAAGTGCTCCATTAAGTATTAAAATCACATATATGTGTCCCAACTAAGGTTGCAAACACCTGAGTCCTGCAACCACCCCTGCCTCTACCTCAAGTGAGACTTCTTCTGCTTCGCAGGTGTTTCCGAAAGGGCTGGTAGTTAGGGTTTTTTTGGTGCGTTGTTGTAGCGTTGAACCCTGGGTTTGCCCCTATGCCCATAGTGGGACAACTCTCCATTCGAGTTCACCGAAAAAGGAAGGAAACATAGTTACCAACTTAACGAGAATTCTACAGAGTTCACGTTTTTTGGGGGGTCCAATTTTTTACCCTGTTTTTAAAAATGGTGCTACCGGTAGCACCCCCTTTCCCTTTTTAGGTGGTTTTTCGATATTTTAAATTTTTCAATCCACAATGTTTATGTTGGCCGTTGACAAATTTTTGGGAGATTCTTGGTCATGTTGACCTATTTTGGGACTTCGACAGCCTGTTGAAGGAGGAGCACAAGACAAAGTGGAGATCACGAGATCTCGGCCCCTTTTTGGGATGTGGGAATATGCAACGGGAATGGGACATCAGCCCATGGGTTTACCCATATTTAGGCCTATTTTATATATATAAATAGATTCTTAGGATAGATAGAAGAAGTGGTAGGGTGCATCTATGTGATGTGAATGTATGCTAAGTGCAAGTATATTTTGTAAGTGCGTTGTGCATCATTGTAAGAGACTTGCAGAGCTAAGTGCAGGTCCTTGTAGCAGATTGTGGAAGGCTTAGTGCTAGAACACAAGGAAGAAGGATCTAGCGAGCTGCGCAAATCTTTTGTCCTGTGCGGAGTAAGGGTTTTGAGGCTATGTGCTTGTAACCAATTGACTAAAGACAGTAAAGAAGAAGATTTGGTGGATGTAGCCTCAAGGTGGGGGTGAACCACGTAAACACTGTGTTATGTTGCTTTGTTCTTTGTCTTGATGTGTTCACATATTATTTGCTAAGTGTTTTGATGTATTTAGATAGATCTACTTATGCTTTGTGCTTATTATATGTGAGAATGTTAAATCTGATCTATATAGCCATGATTAGTGCTTGATCTTCTCGATCTGATCTATTTACCTATGCTAAGTGCTTAAGTACATTAGATTAGTATAAATGTTGTGAAGCTCTTTTTTATCAGTGAAGTGGGTATTGATTGCATATTGAGGAGATGACAGTGCTAAGTGCTTTACTAAGTAGTACAATCACATATCTATGTCCCAGCTAAAGTTGCAGACACTTGAGTCTTGCAACCACCCCTGCCTATACCTCGGGTGAGACTTCATCTGCTTTGCATGTATTGCCGAAAGGGTCGATAGTTAGGGATTTGTTGGTGCGTTGTTGTAGCGTTGAACCCCGTGTCTGCCCCTGTGCCAACAAATGGTTCTATTTTCAGGACCTGAAATTGTGATTGTTGGGAACTGAGAAAGGAGAAGCTTTGTGCAAAGATTCGACCTGAGATTGTGAAAGCTCTATGCGTAGATCTATGCCCTAGTGTGCAGTATCCTACTCGATTTATAAATCTCTGTGCTAAAGAAAGAATCCTAATCTGAAGAAAGGAGATCGGATCTGAAGGAAAGAAACGAGATCTGAGAGCTTTGTGCTCTAAGAAAGGTAAAAGTAAGAATTTATTATTAAAAGAGGCAAGATCTGCAAACTTTTTGCTTTGATAAAAGGTAAGAATAGTTAAAAGTTTTAGATCTAGAAGCTTTGTGCTATGTAGAAGTAAGATAAGTGGAAATTTGTGTTTCTAAAGTATGGATCTAGGGATGATTGATAGGTTCTATCCTAGCTTTAAAACAAGGGTATTAATAGATGAAAGAAGGCTTGATATGAGTAGATCTGATAAGAATAGTGAAAGATATGTTATACCTATGCATAGAAAGAATGTTTGGACTAACAAATGGATGCAGGATCCTAGAAATATTTTTTTGCAGGATAGCTACCATGATCCTAGTGTGTAGTACCGAAGAAGCTGGGGATCATTTAAAAGAAAGAGAGGATTAACCCTTTGTTATAGTTGCAGAAGACCAAGACATGTTGCTAAGGAATGCCCTAGGAAAATACCTAGTTGTCTTTGTTGTAAAGCTATGGACCATGAAGTGTTGGATTTCCCTAGAATGATTGCTAAGATGGAAGAAATGAATCTGAATAAAGAAAACCTTAAGGAAGATCCAGGAATGGCAGAACCCCGGGAAGAATCAAAGAAAGTATTGTTACAGATGAAAGAACCCCTGAATGACCATCGACATGTCAGCTTATTAGATATCTTCAAAGAAAAAGAATGCATTGAAGTAAGAATAGGAGACTTCGACATTGACTATATTCTGGATGAAGAAACACAGGTGAACATCATGACAAAAAGAACTTGGGAAGCCATAGGGAATTCTGTTATGATCCCTTCATTAGGATGAATAGGACTATTCAGAGGAAAGTTGATAAACCTATGTGGGAAGCTCACTTGTATGCCTATGAACGCTAATGGAACCTCGACAGAAGAAGATTTTGAGATTATTAAATTTGTTGAAGACAGTGCCCCATTTACCATGTTACTAGGAAAACCTTGGATTGATAGAGATCAGGCCAAATTAAAAGAAGAAGAAGAAGTTTTGGAACAGAAGAAACAAGAGTTAAAATATTTCATGACCAGAAGGATCGCACACTTGATTGCAGAACATGAGAACAGATCGAAGCTATTTAACACTAGAAACCCAGATGTCGAAGCTTCAAGAACATTAGAAGACCCACAAAAGACCGAAGTACCTACCCCAGACAAAGATGGAGTATTATCCAGGAATCCTAGGGAAGAATCTCAACATCGTGAAGTAACTATGTTAAAAGAAGATAAGAATCAGAATGGAAAAATAACTACCGAGATGAAGATCACTGGAAAAAAGGCTAGAAAGTTAAGTAAGAAGAGAGATAAGATCAAAAGTTGCAAAAGGTTCCAGAGGGAACTTCACAGATAGAAAATTTGCAGAATTAGAGCTTTGTCGGGATATCAGAACAGCAACACATGGCACTTTGCCATGACAAAGCAATATAGCCATTGGGGACATTATAACGGTTCGATCGACGCTCCAAATGGGCAGAAAGGAAATTATGGTTCGTCATCAAACCGTTGGATTGTGCCATAATGGATCAAACAAGAGTTAATGGAGACCTCGTACCCATTGCAAGCAAACCGTTGTCAAGTTCCCTATTTATCCCACCGCGCCACGCACCAAGAAAATTTTTCCAATTGAGAATTTGAACCTGTAGACTAAGCCAATTTTACATAGTGATCATCACACTCTTTCTCTCTATTTCAGTATTGTGTCTAAGTTGTTCCCTAAACCCATAATTGTTAACCCCGAGTGTGTATGTCGGAAGAATTGAGCATTGTAGAGAAAGTTGTTGAAGAAGTTTTGATCGACCTGATGAC
Source organism: Picea engelmannii (assembly GCA_009831015.1). Classification (NCBI taxonomy): domain Eukaryota; kingdom Viridiplantae; phylum Streptophyta; class Pinopsida; order Pinales; family Pinaceae; genus Picea; species Picea engelmannii. The sequence goes on from ML834908.1 coordinate 92,129, forward strand.
TGAAAGAGTCATGTCAGAGAGAGGATTATCCACAAGTGTACAAGCATCATCCACGAGAAGACTGCCAGCCTCTCTGTCAACTGCTCGAGCTGGACCATCCCGGCCAGCCGATGAAAAGCAAACTAAGCACAGAGACGATCTCGTGAATGCTAAGTTGATTCCGAGCATTTTACCCACCTACCTACCACCTCTGAGCGGTGCAATCAATCGAGACAGTGTGCCCAGAGAATTTGAGTACGCTTTGGTCACTACGTACCTCCTGAAGGGGATACGCGCAGTTCGTGCAGACCAAGAAAAGATTGCAGCATTGAAGTTTAGCGACTTCAACCTCAGCGACAGGAAGGTCTACAACATGCTCACCCCACATAAATATCTGACTAGAACAAAGGTAAAGAATTCGAAGATAGTTCCCCAGTCATGGACTATGAACCTCACGTAGTCCACACTGCTCAATGTCATGAAGATTCCTCACTTCGGAAGGCACCAAGAAGTGAATGCATGCGTCAAGTTGTTGTTGTCCTATTACCATGGAAGATACATGTGGCTAAACCATCATATCACAATGGATTCGACATTGATAAATCATATCATAGGGCTAAGGATGCAAGGACCCGACCCACGGGATTTCTATCCTAGAAAAGCCATGGATCGCACTCTCGCACAAATGATCAAGGACACTTATGGAGATGTCGAGAAGGGAATGCAAGGCTATAAGGTAGCTTCTATCCAGAGAGGCACAGTGCGCCTTGCCTGTCAATTGATTGCAGGAAAGTTGGTTCGCATGAACCGACTCACCCAAGTGACTGGCTTTGTGGTCGACCTCTCAAGAAAGTATGCGGAGGTCCTACAAATGAATTGGGTGAAGTACCTTGTGAACCAGTTGGAACTGGATTGCAGAAGCGCAAGATCAGGGATATGAATTCCACTTCAGTTGGCTTTTGATCCTTATCACTTTCATTGCATGGGAGATGCCGGAAGGTGCGACCTTCTCGGACATCGAGCGCTTTAAACCTGTGGCCACAAAGTCCAGTACATTGTGGTACTCCAATGACATGAACAAGCAATGGCATTCAAATTTCATGTTCCATACATATTACAACCAGCTAAAGACATCCATCCAGTCCGAGACTCGCATCATGCCAAATACTCTCCATAGGTTTCAGCCTTTAATGAAATTCAGCGCGGACCGCCATTTCATTTATATTACAGCATGCATTGACGAGCACAAGCACCAACTTCAATCTTACTTTAAGCTGACAAAGGAGGACTTAGAAGAGATTACTAAAGACTGATCGGCGGACCTCCTCATCCCAGCAGATCCTGCGGAGATGTCTGATAGTGACAGTCCAGAAGAAATGCATGATACACCTGGACCCAACAAGACAAAGAAAATTGAAGAAGCCCAAGATGTAAGTAGTACCTCAGCAAAGACTGCTTCCATCTCACCTGTGCAAGGAGGAGATGGCGGAGAGATAGATGGTGGAGAAGTTGAACAGAATAAAGGCGAGGTTACACCGCCTAGATATGAGGAGGATCCCTCGACGAAAAGAAAGGTTTCCCCCCCGAAGCCTTCTTCTTGGAATAAATTGAAAGCCTCTATGACCAAAATGAAGACTACCCTCACCTCAAATGACTTTGATTTCATTGTAGCAACCTTGAACAATGCTTCGTTGGAGATAGAAGAGAAGCAAGAGGCTTAGCAAGAGGAGATATATAATCGAATTAAGGTTGAACTTCAAGGGGTGCAGTAGGCACTACAGTCCAGCCGAACAATTTCCACTGCGCCTCTGCCATTGGAAACACCAGAACTAGGAGATGAGTCAGCTCAACTCCACCGACTTGTTGATACAGTTGAAGCTCTCCTTCAATGAGCATAGGAAGAAACAGTGCAAGCCACCCAAGATTTAGCACAAGTACAGGGAGACATTTTAGAGCAACGCAGTGCTTCATAATGGGAAAATTTTTCTCTCCAAGCGAAGTGGGATGAAGAAAGAGCACAACTACAACAAAGCAAAGAATAGTTGCTCGCGGAGCAACTCGAAGTAAAGGAAAGGGTCAATAGAGCACTTCGCTCTGTGACAGTCATCGAAGTAAAGGCCAAAGAGAGAGTTCCACAATAGGTGGCACAACTTGAAGAAGTGATTCAGCAACTACAGCAACACATAGTAGATTTGGAGCTACGCGCAGTACCAGAGACCCCGCAAGATGTAAGAGATCAAAGGGAAGCAACTTCCCGCATCGTAGTTGAGAGATTGAAGGCTCTTGTCGAAGAGTGCAAGTAGCTAAGTAATCGCAGTGCCCAAGCATATGAGAAGCTCGCTGAGAACCTAGAGTTACAGGTACTAGAGTCGCAGCTCCAGGAAGCGAAGTAGCACACAGACACACTACAAGGGCAGCTGAAGGCCCTATCAGTTGTAGACAGAATGAATAGATCTCAAGAGCAACGCACCGCCCAACAGCAGATCCATACGATCCAGAGCAAAGTTATGTAAATGACTCAACGGCTCCAACCTGTGCAAGATAAGGCCTATCAATTGTTCACAGAGGTTGAAAGTCAAGGAGGAGAGCTAGAAAAGGTAGTCACCACAGCAGAACAGCGCCTAGAAGGGCCAGTGAATGACGCAGTGATCCGGGAGTTTGTCGAGCAAGAGGCCATAGAAAAGCAAAAGGTCGAAGCAACTCGAGCCAAACTCGAGGCGTTTGAAGCAGAACTGATTAGACCAAAGTGACTCAAGACGAGTCACATGTGAGTGTTGGGGGCCTGTTGGCCCTTGACCAAGTTTTGGGAGATTCTTGGTCATGTTGACCTATTTTGGGACTTCGACAGCCTATCGAAGGAGGAGCGCAAGATGAAGTGGAGATCACGGGATCTCAGACCCTTTTTGGGTCCTTTTTGGGATGTGGGAATATGTAACGGGAATGGGACATCGACCCATGGGTTTACCCATGTTTAGGCCTATTTTATATATATAAATAGATTCTTAGGCTAGATAGAAGAAGTGGTAGGGTGCATCTATGTGATGTGAATGTATGCTAAGTGCAAGTAGAGTCTATAAGTGCTTTATGCATGACTGTAAGAGACTTGCAGAGCTAAGTGCAGGTCCTTGTAGCAGATTGTGGAAGGCTTAGTGTTGTAATGCAAGGAAGAAGGATCTAGCGAGCTACACAGATCTTATGTCCTGTGCGGAGTAAGGGTTTTGAGGCTCTGTGCTTGTAACCAATTGACTGAAGACAATAAAGAAGAAGAGTTGGTGGACGTAGCCCCAGGGTGGGGGTGAACCACGTAAACATTGTGTTATGTTGCTTTATGCTTTGTCTTGATGTGTTCACATATTATTTGTTAAGTGATTTGATGTATTTAGATAGATCTACTTATGATTTGTGCTTATTATATGTGAGAATGTTAGATCTAATCTATATAGACATGCTTAGTGCTTGATCTGCTCGATCTAATCTATTTACCTATGCTAAGTGCTTAAGTACATTAGATTAGTGTGAATGTTGCAAAGCTCTGTTTTATTAGCGAAGTGGGTATTGATTGCATATTGAGGAGATGACGGTGCTAAATGCTTTACTAAGTAGTACAATCACAGATCTGTGTCCCAGCTAAGGTTGTAGACACCTGAGTCGTGCAACCACCCCTGCCTCTACCTCGGGTGAGACTCCATCTGCTTCGCAGGTGTTGTCAAAAGGGTCGGTAGTTAGGGCTTTGTTGGTGCGTTGTTGTAGTGCTAAACCTCGGGTCTGCCCCTATGCCAATAGTTTACACATTTTTTTAAATGCTTATTTTTCATCTATTTTCAATTTTTTCAATTTTTTTTTATTTGTTTTTATTCAATGGTGTTTTTAGTCATTTTTCCATGCTTCTTTCAATCTTAAAAATATTTTTTACCATTTATTTTTTTGATGTTACGATTTTTCATATAATTGTGTCTTCTTAATTAATTTATTGTTCCATACTTTTAAAATATAGTGGGAAAAACCATTCTTAACACATTGTTTACCTTTACTTCAATACATGGAAAAAAATTGTAGTTAAATAACACTATTTTTTAATATTTAACAAAAAAATATAATTCATTTTTTTATATAAATTAAAAACTAAGAAAAATAAAATAACTGAAATTTAAATAAATAAATAAATTTAAATAATAAAAAAGATCAAAGAGAAACTCAAAAAACTAAGGAGGAAAAAATATATATATTTAACTAAGCTAAATCTAGAAAACAAATATATATATATGGCCTAAAAACTTTAGAAAAGTTTAAAACACACAAAGAACAATTAAGAATATATATTAAAAAAACAAATTAACACACTTAAACTACAAAATTTAATACAAAATTAGAAAAAAATAAAAATAAAAACATAAAATTACAAAAAAAAAATTATTAAAAAACTTTAAAATGTGTAAAATTTTATGAAAAAACAAACAAATTAAAAAAAGCATATGCACCGGTGATGGGAGGCCATGGGGGGTGATGCTCGACATCACCCCCACGACGCTCAACCAGCATGGGCATCGTGGGTGTTGTGAGGGGTGATTTCGGGCATTACCCCAACCCACAGTGGCTAAGCCCTAGTCCCACGGGGCCAAGGCTTAGTCCGTGGGAGCTGGGACGATGCCAGGAATCGCCCCAGCCCCCAGGGGCTAAGACTTAGCGCTGTGGGACTAGGGTTTAGCCCATGGGGGCTGGAGTGATACCTGACATCACCCCAGCCCCCATGGGCTAAGCCTTGGCCCCGTGAGACCAGTGCTTAGCCCCTGGGGGCTGAGGTGATGCCCGACATCACCCCAGCCCCCACGAGCTAATCCTTGGCTCCGCGGGACCAAGGCTTAGCCCCTAGGGGCTAGGGTGATGCCAGGAATCACCCCAAACGACACCCTAATAATATGTAGGTTTGTAATTTTTATTTTTATTTTTAATTTTAATCAAAATTTAATGTTATTTCAATTGCAAAATTGTATTTTATTTTTTTTGTTTTAAATATTATTAAATTTGTTTATATTTGATTTTTCTATTTTTTTACTTTAGTTTCAATTAAAATTGATAGTTTTTGTATTGTAAAATTACTTTTAATTTTCTTTTTAAATTTTGGTTTTCTTTTTTTTAAATATGCTTAGAAGTTTATTTTAAATTTGGTTTTAAAATTTTCCTTTTATTATTTAGTTATTTATTTTATTAAAATTGTTTTGTTTTCATTTTAATATTGTTTTTAAAATATATATTTTTGAAATTTTTTTCTTTTATTTTAATTTTAAAGTTTTAGTTCAAGATTTCTTAATATTTTTTATTTTAGATATTTTTTTGTTGAATTTTGTTTTGTTTTTTTTTTTTCTTTTTAAATTATTTTTTGTTATTTTTATTTTTAATTTTTTTTAAATTACATTTTAAAGGTTTTTTAAATGATTCTTTTATATAT
>ML834908.1:104936-120884 GCA_009831015.1 Picea engelmannii
GCTAGGTGGTAGTTCACTCCCGTAACTTCCTAAGAGACTAGACTAGGTGGTAGTTCACTCCCATAATTGTTGGTGTGTTCCTGGATCAATATAAACCACCACTATGGTGCATTGGTTCTCCTCCAATGAGTGTTGGTTGAGTTATACATAATATATCATGTGTAAATAATACATTATTCATTACGGTTAATGAGAATTCTTCCATTCTTTCTATCTTGCTTCTTCTTTCTCAATTTCTCTCTGCAAATGTGTGTGGTATTTTATACCTAGATCTATTTTGTGCAGTTTCAATACACTTACATGGTATCAGAGCCGACGGACTGCTAAGAAAAATCTACACCAAATATTTTTGCAAGTACAAAAGATTGAAGACAACGGAAAGATGGATTTCCCAAAAGAATTCATTCTTACACCTTACAATTATTTTGCATGGAAGGAGAAAATATTCATACATATATGAACCAAAGGATTGTACAGTTTAACCTTGAATATAGACATAAAACTGACATCATCCATAGAAAAATCCAATTATCTAAATCGAATGGATGAAGCATTCAAAACGATTTGCAGTCTTATTTCTCTCGATCTCCTTTTTCACATATCTTCCTGTAAAACCCCTGATGAAGCTTGGACCACCTTGGAAGGTCTCTTTGGAAAACAATATTAGATGGGGGGACACATTCTTGAGGTGGAATTTCTCACATTAGATCCAAAAAGATTTGACAATATCCAATATTTCTTTACAAAATTCAAGGATTTACTGTCGCAACTCAAAGCTTGCAGGGTTGATAAATCTGAGGAGAAAAAAATGGTTCTCACCATTCTCTCCAAAATTGGTCCTGAATTATTTGTGTTCGTATCCACATTCCATTCAGTCAAATTTGCCTCTGGAGCCACTTGGAAGATGCCTTCCCTTGAGGACTTTATCGAATCCATGACACAAGAGCAAACCAAGCTCATCAACATGGGAAAAATCGAAGGCCCAAAGGCACATGCACTTATTGTGCAAGATGACAGCCATCAATATCAGAAATCTAAAGATAAATACAAAAGTAAATCGCATGCACATACGAAGAAGGAAGGGTACTCAAAACCCTTCACTGATGCTTCCAGATCCAAAGGTGGAAAGGGAAGAAAAGGGGAGAAATCTGCGTACTACCATAAAGGATTCCATATAGAATATGCATGCATGCAGAAACAAATAGATATAATGACTCAAATACTTCAGCAAAACAACCTTGGAGATCATATCCCTGAGGGTTCCAAGAATAAGAAGCTCGAAGATCAGAATCCCAAGAAAGGCAATTCTAGCCATGCCTCGATTGCCATCAACTCCTCTCCTGATGCTTGGATCGTAGATTCAAGAGAATCACATCACATGGCTGCCACAAAAGCAGTATATTCTTCATTGTATGCATGCAAAGGTCCTCCTATTCTGATGGGGGTGTTGGCCCTTGACCAAGTTTTGGGAGATCCTTGGTCAAGTTTGACCTATTTTGGGACTTTGACAGCCTGTCGAAGGCGGAGCGCAAGATGAAGCAGAGATCGCAGGATCTCGGCCCCTTTATGGGTCCTTTTGGGATTTGGGATTATGTAATGGGTATGGGGATGTCGGCCCATGGGTTTACCCATGTTTAGGCCTATTTTGTAAAGTATAAATAGATGTCTAGGCAATGTAAGGAGAGTCATATATATACATATCTCTATGATATTGGGCTAAGCGCTAAGTATGGATTGTAGATTCTTTGTGCATACTATGTGAAGCTTGCAGAGTTGAGTGCAAGTGACTATAGAAGGCTTCATGTTGTATCCAATCTCTGGGAAGGAGGATCTGGCGAGGTGCGTGCAGATCTCCTGTCCTATGCGGAGTAGGGTTTTTAGCTTTGTGCATGTAACTGATTAACAGAAGATAATAGAAGAGAACAAGAGTTGGTGGACGTAGCCCCAGGGTGGGGGTGAACCACATTCATGCTATGTTGTTACGCTTTGTGCGATGTGTTGATGTGTTTATGTCTTTACTTGCTAAGTGCTTTGATATAGAGAAATAGATATGTTTATTCTTTTTCCTAACGATGTATATGGATGTTAGATCTGACCTATGTGAATGTGCTTAGTGCTTGAATCTGGTAGATCTAATCTACCTCTCTATGATTAATGCTTAGATACATCATATTTGGTTGAATACTGTGATGCTTTGTAATTAGGGTTTGTCTACATTGTTACTAAGAACTGAATGTTGATGAATATTTACTGCTAAGTGCTCTGTTAAGTATTACAATCACATATATGTGTCCCAACTAGGGTTGCAAACACCTAAGTCCTGCAACCACCCCTACCTCTACCTCGGGTGAGACTTCATTTGCTTCGCAGGTGTTGTCGAAAGGGTTGGTAGTTAGGGTTTTGTTGGTGCGTTGTTGTAGTGTTGAACCCTGGGTCTGCCCCTATGCCAACAAATGGTTCCATTTCCGGGAATTGAAACTGTGATTGTTGGGAACTGAGGAAGAAGAAGCTTTGTGCAAATATCCGACCTAAAACTGTGATTGTTGGGAACTGAGGAAGAAGAATCTTTGTGCAAAGATCCAACCTAAAACTGTGATTTCTTGGAACTGAGGAAGAAGAAGATTTGTGCGAAGATTCGACCTGAAATTGTGAAAGCTCTGTGCGTAGATCTGTCGCTCTAGTGCGAAGTACTCTACTTAGTTTGTGAAGCTATGTGCTAAAGAAAATAAGTTTGATCGGAAGAAAAGAGGCAAGATCTGAAAGCTTTGTGCTCTGAGAAAGGTAAAAGTGAGAATATTTATTAAAAGAGGTAAGATCTGGAAGCTTTGTGCTCTGATAAATGTAATAATAGTGAAAAGTTTTAGATTTGGAAGCTTTGTGCTCTGTAGAAGTAAGATAAGTGGAAATTTTTGTTTCAACAGTATGGATCTAGGTATGTTTGATAGATTCTGTCCTAGCTTGAAAACTAGGGCACTAATAGATGAAAGAAGGTTTGACTTGTGTAGATCTGATAAGAATACTAAAAGATATGTTATACCTATGCATAGAAATAATGTTTGGACTAACAAGTGGATGCAGGATCCTAGAAAGAAATGTTTGCAGGTTAGCTACCGTGATCGTAGCGTGCAGTACAAGAAAGGTTGAGAATCATTTAAGAGAAAGAGAGGATTAACCCTATGTTACAGTTGCAGAAAATCGTGACATCTTGCTAAGGAATGCCCTGGGAGAAGACCTAGTTGTATTTGTTTCTATGCTATGTACCATGAAGTATTGGATTTCCCTAGAATCATTGCTAAGCTTGAAAAGATGAATATGAGACAAGGAGACCACGAGCAAATTCAAGCAACTGAGATTATGGCAGAACCCCAGAAAGAATCAGAGAAAGTATTGCTACAGATGAAAGAAACCCTGAAGGATCACCGACATATCAGTTTATCAGAGGTCTTCAAAGAAAAAGAATGTATTGAAGCAAGAATAGGAGACTTCAACATTGATTGTGTTCTAGATGAGGAAACACGAGTGAATATCATGACAGAAATAACTTGGGAAGCTATAGGAAGGCCTACTATGATTCCTTCATTAGGAGGAATAGGACTATTCAAAGGAAAGTTGATAAACCTATGTGGAAAGCTTACCCAAATACCTATGAATGCCAATGGGACTTCGACAGAGGAGGATTTTGAGATTGTTAAATTTATTGAGAACAGCACCACATTTACCATGTTACTAGGAAAACCTTGGATTGAAAGAGATCATGCTAGAAGGAAGGAATAAGAATAAGTTTTAGAGTAGAAGAAGCAAGAGTTAAAAGATTTCATGACTAGAAGGATCGCACACTTGATTCAAGAACATAAGAACATATCGAAGCTATCTAACACCAGAGACCCGGATGTCGAAGTTGCAAGAACACTAGAAGACCCATAGAATATTGCAGTACCTATTCCAGATAAAGAGGAAGTATCATCCTCGAATCTTAGGAAAGAATCTCAACAGCGCGAAGTAACTATGCTAAACGCAGATAAGAATCAAAATGGAAAAAGGAATATCGAGACGAAGCTCACTAGAAAGAAGGCCAGAAAGCTAAGTAAGAAGAGATCTAAGATCGAAAAGTTATAGAAGGTTCCAAAGGGAACTTCACAGAGGAAAAATTTGCAAAATTGGAGTTTTGCCAAGATAACAGAACAGCGCCACATGGCACTTCGCCAAGGTGAAGCAATATAGTCATTGGGAACAATATGATTGTTAGGTCGACCCTCCGAATGGGTAGAAATGCATTTATGGTTTGACACCAGACCGTTGGACCGTGGCGTAATGAATAGAACAGACTTAATGAAGGTTTCTCACCCGTTGCAAGAGATCTGTTGCCAAGTTATCTATTTATCCTGTCGCGCCATGCACCAAGAATGCTTTTTCTAACCGTAAATCTGAGCCTGCAGACTCGTTGGTTTTACACAGTGATCATTGCGTTATTGTCATCTATCCCATTGAAGTGTCTAAGTTACTCCTCGAACCCGAGATTTCCAACCCCGAGTGTGTATGTCGGACCAGTCCAGTGCTGCAGAGAAATTTGTCGAAGAAGTTCTCATCGACCTCATGACTGAACGAGTAATGTCGATGTCTACAGGTATACAAGCATCATCGACGAGAGGACTACAAGCCTCTTTGTCGACTGCTCACAGAGCCAAATCATCCTGACCCTCGATAGAAAATAGAACCAAGCACAAAGATGACCTAGCAAGGGCGAAGCTGACTCCAACCATATTGCTCGATTACATCCCACCTCTAGCTGGCGCGGTGAATCGTCATAGAGTGCCAAGAGATTTCTAGTACACCATGGTCACTACGTACCTTCCGAAGGGGATACACGCAGTTCAGACAGAGCAGGATAAGATCACAGCATTGAAGTTCAACGACTTCAACCTTGAAGATTGCAAGATCTATGGTATGCTCACCTCATACAAGTACCTAACCAGGACAAAGGGAAAGAACTAAAATATCATCCCGCAGCCGTGGATGATGAACCTCGCATAGTCCACCCTCCTGAATTTCATGAAGATCCCACACTTCGGAAGACAACAAGAAGTCAACACATGTGTCAAGCTGCTACTGTCGTGTTACCATGGCGGCTACTTATGGATAGACTGTTGTATTACACTTGACCCAAAGTTGATCCACAGGATCACAGGACTAAGTATGCAAGGACCTAACCCATAGGACTTCGACCTAGGAAAAGTCACAGATCCTGCGCTAGCACAGAAGATCAAGGATACATATGGAAATGTTGAGAAGGAAACAAGAGGCTAAAAGGTAGATTCCATCCAGAGTGGCACAATACGCCTATCATGTCAAGTGATAGTTGGAAAGTTAGTAAGGAAGAACTGCCTACACAGGTCACTGACTTTGTCATTGACCTCGTAGGGAAGTGCGTGGAAGGCCTACAGATGAACTGGGCGAAGTACCTAGTTAACCAGTTGGAACTAGACTACCGAGAAGCACAGGATCAGGGTTATGAATTTCATTTCATTGGATCTTGATCCTCATTGCATTTGTTGCATGGGAGATTTCAGAAGGTGTGACCTTCCCAGACATAGATTCGTTCGAACCACCTTCTGCGAAGTTCGCTACCCTTTGGTATTCAAGTGATATGAAAAAACAATGGCAGTCGAATGTTGTGTTTCATACATATTACCTCCAACTAAAGAGAGCCATCGAAGATGAGCCTCACATGACTTCGAACACCTTACAAAGTTTCTAACCCCTGATGAATTTCATCATAGATCGGCACTTCATCTACATTACAACATGAGTAGATGAACATAAAGAGAAGCTCCACTCATATTATAAACTTACAGAAGAAGACCTTGAGGAGATCACTAAGGAATGGTTCGCTGACCTCCTTATCCCCACCAACCCTGCAAAGATATCTGATCTTGACAGCCCAGAGGACACTCATAAAGAACAAAATACACCCAAGAAGACTGAGGAGGTCCAAAATTTAAGCAGCACCTCAGGAAAGACTGCTTCAGTGTCACCTGACCGAGGGGGTGATGACGAAGTACAAGCTGAATAGAAGCCAAGTGAAGTAACATCGCCCAGAGACGAGGTTGACCCCTTGAAGAAGAGGAAGGTTTCCCCCCCGAAACCTTCTTCCAGAAAGAAATCAAAATCCACCATGACCAATATGCAGACTGTCCTCACCTCCGATGATTTTGACTTCATCATAGCAGCCCTGAACGACGCTTCACTGGAAATAGCAAAGAAATAAGAAGCCACGCAGGAATAAATGTACAATAGAATTGGATTCAAACTCCAAGGGGTACAGCAGGCCCTTTAGTCTATCCGTACAGTCTCCACTGCACCCCTTCCATCGGGAGAACCAGAGTTGGGAGATGAGCCAACCCAACTCCACAAACTAGTTGATACAGTCGAAGCTCGCCTTCGATGAGCATAAGAAGAAATGAAACAAGCCACCAAGGCCTTGAAGCAAGTGGAAGGTGTACTCGTAGAACAACGCAACGCTACAAAACAAGAAAATATTTCTCTCCAAGTGAAGTTCAATGAAGAAAAATCACAGATGCAGCAAGGAAAATAATAGTTACTCGCAGAGCAACTCGAAGTGAAAGAAGTGGTCAGCAGAGCACTTCGCTCTATGACAGTCTTAGAAATAAAGGTAGAGGACTGAGTCATGAAGAAAGTATAGTAGCTCGCAAAAGCTATCCAGCAGCTACAGCAAGGCATAGTATACTTAGAGCTTCGCATAGTGCCCGAGACTTCGCAGGATGTAAGGGATCAAAGAGAAGCAACTTCCCGGAGTGCAGTTGAAAGAATAAAGGCCGCAGTTGAAAGAATAAAGGCCCTTGCCATGGAATGCAAGCAGTTGAGTAATCACAGTGCCCAGACATATGAGCAACTCACTGAGAACCCAAAATTTTAGGCACTGGAGTCACAACTCTAGGTAGAAAAGTAGCAAGCAGAGACAATACAGGTGCAGTTGAAGCCCCTGTCAGTTGTGGAAAGAATGAAGCGATCCCAAGAGCAACGCACCGCCCAGCAGCAGATCCACACTATCCAGAGAAGAATTATGGAAGTAACTCAGAGGCTCCAACATGTGCAATATAAGGCTTACCAATTGTTCATAGAGGCTGAAGACCGAGGAGCAGAACTTGAGCAGGTTGTCACTACAGCTAAACAGCGCCTAGAGGGACATGTCAACGACGCAGTCATCCAAGATTTCACTGAACAAGAGACCATGGCACAACAACAAGTTGAAGTAGCTCAAGCCACGCTTGAGGATTTTGAAACAGAATTACCCAGACCAGAGTGACTCGAGACAAGTCATGCGTGGGTGTTGGGGGCATGTTGGCCCTTGACCAAGTTTTGGGAGATCCTTGGTCAAGTTTTACCTATTTTGGGACTTCGACAGCCTGTCGAAGGAGGAGCGCAAGAAAAATCATATATCGTTGGATCTCATCCCCTTTTTGGGTCCTTTTTGGGATTTGGGATTATGTAACGGTTATGGGGATGGTGTCCCATGGGTTTACCCATGTTTAGGCCTATTTTGTAAAGTATAAATAGATGTCTAGGAAATGTAAGGAGAGGCATATATATACATATCTATGTGATATTGGGCTAAGTGCTAAGTATGGATTGTAGATGCTTTGTGCATACTGTGTGAAGCTTCCATAGCTGAGTGCATGTGACTGTAGAAGGCTTAGTGTTGTATCCTATCTCGAGGAAGGAGGATCTAGTGAGGTGGGCGCAATTCTCCTGTCCTATGCAGAGTAGGGTTTTGAGCTTTGTGCATATAACTAATTAACAGTAGATAATAGAAGAGAAGAAGAGTTGGTGGACATATCCTCATGGTGGGGGTGAACCACGTACATGTTGTGTTGTTATGTTTTGTGTGATGTGTTTATGTGTTTATGTCTATACTTGCTAAGTGCTTTGATATAGATAGATAGATATGTTTATGCTTTGTGCTAACGATGTATATGGATGTTAGATTTGACCTATGTGAATGTGCTTAGTGCTTGAATCCACTATATCTAATCTACCTCTCTATGATAAATTATTAGATACATCAGATCTGGTCGAATATTGTGATGCTCTGTAATTAGGGTTTGTCTGCATTGTTACTAAGAACTGAATGTTGATGAATGTTTACTCCTAAGTGCTCCATTAAGTATTAAAATCACATATCTGTGTCCCAACTAAGGTTGCAGACACCTGAGTCCTGCAACCACCCCTGCCTCTACCTCGAGTGAGACTTCTTCTGTTTCGCAGGTGTTTCCAAAAGGGCTGGTAGTTAGGGTTTTTTTGGTGCGTTGTTGTAGCGTTGAACCCTGGGTTTGCCCCTATGCCCATAGTGGGACAACTCTCCAGTCGAGTTCACCGGCAAAGGAAGGAAATATAGTTACCAACTTAACGAGAATTCTACAGAGTTCTCGTTTTTTGGGGGGTCCAATTTTTTACCCCGTTTTTAAAAATGGTGCTACCGGTAGCACCCCCTTTCCCTTTTTAGGTGGTTTTTCGATATTTTAAATTTTTCAATCCAAAATGTTTATGTTGGCCGTTCACAAATTTTTGGGAGATTCTTGGTCATGTTGACCTATTTTGGGACTTCGATAGCCTGTTGAAGGAGGAGCACAAGACGAAGCGGAGATCACGGGATCTCGGCCCCTTTTCGGGATGTGGGAATATGCAATGGGAATGGGACATCAGCCCATGGGTTTACCCATGTTTAGGCCTATTTTATATATATAAATAGATTCTTAGGATAGATAGAAGAAGTGGTAGGGTGCATCTATGTGATGTGAATGTATGCTAAGTGCAAGTAGATTTTGTAAGTGCTTTGTGCATCACTGTAAGAGACTTGCAGAGCTAAGTGCGGGTCCTTGTAGCAGATTGTGGAAGGCTTAGTGCTATAACACAAGGAAGAAGGATCTAGCGAGTTGCGTAGATCTTTTGTCCTGTGCGGAGTAAGGGTTTTGAGGCTATGTGCTTGTAACCAATTGACTAAAGACAGTAAAGAAGAAGATTTGGTGGACGTAGCCTCAGGGTGGGGGTGAACCACGTAAACACTGTGTTATGTTGCTTTGTGCTTTGTCTTGATGTGTTCACATATTATTTGCTAACTGTTTTGATGTATTTAGATAGATCTACTTATGCTTTGTGCTTATTATATGTGAGAATGTTAAATCTGATCTATATAGCCATGATTAGTGCTTGATCTTCTCGATGTGATCTATTTACCTATGCTAAGTGCTTAAGTACATTAGATTAGTGTAAATGTTGTGAAGCTCTTTTTTATCAGCGAAGTGGGTATTGATTGCATATTGAGGAGATGATGGTGCTAAGTTCTTTACTAAGTAGTACAATCACATATCTATGTCCTAGCTAAGGTTGCAGACACCTGAGTCTTGCAACCACCCCTGCCTATACCTCGGGTGAGACTTCATCTGCTTTGCAGGTGTTGCCGAAAGGGTCGATAGTTAGGGATTTGTTGGTGCGTTGTTGTAGCGTTGAACCCCATGTCTTCCCCTGTGCCAACAAATGGTTCTGTTTTCAGGACCTGAAATTGTGATTGCTGGGAACTGAGAAAGGAGAAGCTTTGTGCAAAGATTCGACCTGAGATTGTGAAAGCTCTGTATGTAGATCTATGCCCTAGTGCGCAGTATCCTACTCGATTTATAAAGCTCTGTGCTAAAGAAAGAATCATGATCTGAAGAAAGGAGATCGGATCTTAAGGAAAGAAACGAGATCTGAGAGCTTTGTGCTCTAAGAAAGGTAAAAGTAAGAATTTATTATTAAAAGAGGCAAGATCTGCAAACTCTGTGCTTTGATAAAAGGTAAGAATAGTTAAAAGTTTTAGATCTAGAAGCTTTGTGCTATGTAGAAGTAAGATAAGTGGAAATTTGTGTTTCTAAAGTATGGATCTAGGTATGATTGATAGGTTCTATCCTAGCTTGAAAACTAGGGTATTAATAGATGAAAGAAGGCTTGATATGAGTAGATCTGATAAGAATAGTGAAAGATATGTTAAACCTATGCATAGAAAGAATGTTTGGACTAACAAATGGATGTAGGATCCTAGAAATAATTTTTTGCAGGATAGCTACCATGATCCTAGTGCGCAGTACCGAAGAAGCTGGGGATCATTTAAAAGAAAGAGAGGATTAACCCTCTGTTATAGTTGCAGAAGACCAAGACATGTTGCTAAGGAATGCCCTAGGAAAATACCTAGTTGTCTTTGTTGTAAAGCTATGGACCATGAAGTGTTGGATTGTCCTAGAATGATTGCTAAGATGGAAGAAATGAATCTGAATAAAGAAAACCTTAAGGAAGATACAGGAATGGCAAAACCCCGGGAAGAATCAGAGAAAGTATTGTTACAGATGAAAGAACCCCTGAATGACCATCGACATGTCAGCTCATTAGAGATCTTCAAAGAAAAAGAATGCATTGAAGTAAGAATAGGAGACTTCGACATTGACTATATTCTGGATGAAGAAACACAGGTGAACATCATGACAAAAAGAACTTGGGAAGCCATAGGGAAGCCTGTTATGATCCCTTCATTAGGATGAATAGGACTATTCAGAGGAAAGTTGATAAACCTATGTGGGAAGCTCACTCGTATGCCTATGAACGCTAATGGAACCTCGACAGAAGAAGATTTTGAGATTATTAAATTTGTTGAAGACAGTTCCCCATTTACCATGTTACTAGGAAAACCTTGGATTGATAGAAATCAGGCCAGATTAAAAGAAGAAGAAGAAGTTTTGGAACAGAAGAAACAAGTGTTAAAATATTTCATGACCAGAAGGATCGCACACTTGATTGCAGAACAGGAGAACAGATCAAAGCTATTTAACACTAGAAACCCATATGTCGAAGCTTCAAGAACATTAGAAGACCCACAGAAGACCAAAGTACCTACCCCAGACAAAGATGGAGTATTATCCAGGAATCCTAGGGAAGAATCTCAACATCGCGAAGTAACTATGTTAAAAGAAGATAAGAATCAGAATGGAAAAATAACTATCGAGATGAAGATCATTGGAAAAAAGGCTAGAAAGTTAAGTAAGAAGAGAGCTAAGATCAAAAGTTGCAAAAGGTTCCAGAGGGAACTTCGCAGATAGAAAATTTGCAGAATTAGAGCTTTGTTGGGATATCAGAACAGCAACACATGGCACTTTTCCATGACAAAGCAATATAGCCATTGGGGACATTATAACGGTTTGATCGACGCTCCAAATGGGCAGAAAGGCAATTATGGTTCGTCATCAAACCGTTGGATTGTGCCATAATGGATCGAACAAGAGTTAATGTAGACCTCGTACCCATTGCAAGCAAACCGTTGTCAAGTTCCCTATTTATCCCACCGCGCCACGCACCGAGAAAACTTTTTCCAATTGAGAATTTGAACCCGTAGACTAAGCCAATTTTACATAGTGATCATCACACTCTTTCTCTCTATTTCAGTATTGTGTCTAAGTTGTTCCCTGAACCCGTAATTGTTAACCCCGAGTGTGTATGTCGGAAGAATTGAGCATTGTAGAGAAAGTTGTTGAAGAAGTTTTGATCGACCTGATGACTGAAAGAGTCATGTCAGAGAGAGGATTATCCACAGGTGTACAAGCATCATCCACGAGAGGACTGCCAGCCTCTCTGTCAACTGCTCGAGTTGGACCATCTCGGCCAGCCGATGAAAAGCAAACTAAGCACAGAGACAATCTCGTGAATGCTAAGTTGATTCCGAGAATTTTACCCACCTACCTACCACCTCTGAGCGGCGCAATCAATCGAGACAGTGTGCCCATAGAATTTGAGTACGCTTTGGTCACTACGTACCTCCCGAAGGGGATACGCGCAGTTCGTGCAGACCAAGAAAAGATTGCAGCATTGAAGTTTAGCGACTTCAACCTCAGCAACAGGAAGGTCTACAACATGCTCACCCCACATAAATACCTGACTAGAACAAAGGTAAAGAATTTGAAGATAGTTCCCCAGTCATGGACTATGAACCTCGCGTAGTCCACACTGCTCAATGTCATGAAGATTCCTCACTTCGGAAGGCACCAAGAAGTGAATGCATGCGTCAAGTTGTTGTTGTCCTATTACCATGGCAGGTACTTGTGGTTAAACCGTCATATCACAATGGATTCGACATTGATAAATCAGATCATAGGGCTAAGGATGCAAGGACCCGACCCACAGGATTTCTATCCTAGAAAAGCCATGGATCGCACTCTCGCACAAATGATCAAGGACACTTATGGAGATGTCGAGAAGGGAACGCAAGGCTACAAGGTAGCTTCTATCCAGAGAGGCACAGTGTGCCTTTCCTATCAATTGATTGCAGGAAAGTTGGTTCGCAAGAACCGACTCACCCAAGTGACTGGCTTTGTAGTCGACCTCGCAAGAAAGTGTGCGGAGGGCCTACAAATGAATTGGGTGAAGTACCTTGTGAACCAGTTGGAATTGGATTGCAGGGAAGTGCAAGATCAGGGATATGAATTCCACTTCAGTTGGCTTTTGATCCTGATCACTTTCATTGCATGGGAGATGCCGGAAGGTGCGACCTTCTCGGACATCGAGCGCTTTAAACCTGTGGCCGCAAAGTTCAGTGCATTGTGGTACTCCAATGACATGAACAAGCAATGGCATTCAAATGTCGTGTTCCATACATATTACAACCAGCTAAAGACATCCATCCAGTCTGAGACTCGCATCACACCAAATACTCTCCATAGGTTTCGGCCTTTAATGAAATTCAGCGCGGACCGCCATTTTATTTATATTACAGCATGCGTTGACAAGCACAAGCACCAACTTCAATATTACTATAAGCTGACAGAGGAGGACTTAGAAGAGATTACTAAAGACTGATCGGCGGACCTCCTCATCCCAGCAGATCCTGCGGAGATGTCTGATAGTGACAGTCCAGAAGCAGCGCATGATACACCTGGACCCAACAAGACAAAGAAAATTGAAGAAGCCCAAGATGTAAGTAGTACCTCAGCAAAGACTGCTTCCATCTCACCTGTGCAAGGAGGAGATGGCGGAGAGATAGATGGTGGAGAAGTTGAACAGAAGAAAGGCGAGGTTACACCGCCTAGAGATGAGGAGGATCCCTCAACGAAAAGAAAGGTTTCCCCCCCGAAGCCTTCTTCTTGGAATAAATTGAAAGCCTCTATGACCAAAATGAAGACTACCCTCACCTCAAATGACTTCGATTTCATTGTAGCAACCCTGAACAATGCTTCGTTGGAGATAGCAGAGAAGCAAGAGGCTTAGCAAGAGGAGATATATAATCGAATTAAGGTTGAACTTCAAGGGGTGCAGTAGGCACTACAATCCAGCCGCACAGTTTCCACTGCACCTCTGCCATTAGAAACACCAGAACTAGGAGATGAGTCAGCTCAACTCCACCGACTTGCTGATACAGTCGAAGCTCTCCTTCAATGAGCACAGGAAGAAACAGTGCAAGCCACCCGGGATTTAGCACAAGTACAGGGAGACCTTTTAGAGCAACGCAGTGCTGCATAATGGGAAAATTTTTCTCTCCAAGCGAAGTGGGATGAAGAAAGAGCACAACTACAGCAAAGCAAGGAATAGTTGCTCACAGAGCAACTCGAAGTAAAGGAAAGGGTCAATAGAGCACTTTGCTCTGTGACAGTCATCGAAGTAAAGGCCGAAGAGAGAGTTCCACAGTAGGTGGCACAACTTGAAGAAGTGATTCAGCAACTACAGCAACACATAGTAGATTTGGAGCTACGCGCAGTACCAGAGACCCCACAAGATGTAAGAGATCAAAGGGAAGCAACTTCCCGCATCGTAGTTGAGAGATTGAAGGCTCTTGTCGAAGAGTGCAAGCAGCTAAGTAATCGCAGTGCCCAAGCATATGAGAAGCTCGCTGAGAACCTAGAGTTACAGGTACTAGAGTCGCAGCTCCAGGAAGCGAAGAAGCACACAGACACACTACAAGGGCAGTTGAAGGCCCTGTCAGTTGTAGACAGAATGAAGAGATCTCAAGAGCAACGCACCGCCCAACAGCAGATCCATACGATCCAGAGCAAAGTTATGGAAATAACTCAACGGCTCCAACCTGTGCAAGATAAGGCTTATCAATTGTTCACAGAGGTTGAAAGTCAAGGAGGAGAGCTAGAAAAGGTTGTCACCACAGCAGAACAGCGCCTAGAAGGGCCAGTGAATGATGCAGTGATCCGGGAGTTTGTCGAGCAAGAGGCCATAGAAAAGCAAAAGGTTGAAGCAACTCGAGCCAAACTCGAGGCGTTTGAAGCAGAACTGATTAGACCAAAGTGACTCAAGACGAGTCACATGTGAGTGTTGGGGGCCTGTTGGCCCTTGACCAAGTTTTGGGAGATTTTTGGTCATGTTGACCTATTTTGGGACTTCGACAGCCTATCAAAGGAGGAGCGCAAGATGAAGTGGAGATCACGGGATCTCGGACCCTTTTTGGGTCCTTTTTGGGATGTGGGAATATGTAACGGGAATGGGACATCGACCCATGGGTTTACCCATGTTTAGGCCTATTTTGTATATATAAATAGATGCTTAGGCTAGATAGAAGAAGTGGTAGGGTGCATCTATGTGATGTGAATGTATGCTAAGTGCAAGTAGAGTCTATAAGTGCTTTATGCATGACTGTAAGAGATTTGCAGAGCTAAGTGCAGGTCCTTGTAGTAGATTGTGGAAGGCTTAGTGTTGTAACGCAAGGAAGAAGGATCTAGCGAGCTACACAGATCTTATGTCCTATGCGGAGTAAGGGTTTTGAGGCTCTGTGCTTGTAACTGATTGACTGAAGACAATAAAGAAGAAGAGTTGGTGGACGTAGCCCCAGGGTGGGGGTGAACCACGTAAATATTGTGTTATGTTGCTTTATGCTTTGTCTTGATGTGTTCACATATTATTTGCTAAGTGATTTGATGTATTTAGATAGATCTACTTATGCTTTGTGCTTATTATATGTGAGAATGTTAGATCTAATCTATATAGGGATGCTTAGTGCTTGATCTGCTCGATCTAATCTATTTACCTATGTTAAGTGCTTAAGTACATTAGATTAGTGTGAATGTTGCAAAGCTCTGTTTTATTAGCGAAGTGGGTATTGATTGCATATTGAGGAGCTGACGGTGCTAAATGCTTTACTAAGTAGTACAATCATAGATCTGTGTCCCAGCTAAGGTTGCAAACACCTGAGTCGTGCAACCACCCCTGCCTCTACCTCGGGTGAGACTCCATCTGCTTCCCAGGTGTTGTCAAAAGGGTCGGTAGTTAGGGCTTTGTTGGTGCGTTGTTGTAGTGCTAAACCCCGGGTCTGCCCCTATGCCAATAGTTTACACATTTTTTTTTAAATGCTTATTTTTCATCTATTTTCATTTTTTTCAATTTTTTTTTATTTGTTTTTATTCAATGGTGTTTTTAGTCATTTTTCCATGCTTCTTTCAATCTTAAAAATATTTTTTACCATTTACTTTTTTGAAGTTACGATTTTTCATATAATTGTGTCTTCTTAATTAATTTATTATTCCATATTTTTAAAATATAGTGGAAAAAACCATTCTTAACACATTGTTTACCTTTACTTCAATACATGGAAAAAAATTGTAGTTAAATAACACTATTTTTTAATATTTAACAGAAAAATATAATTCATTTTTTATATATAAATTAAAAACTAAGAAAAATAAAAGAAATTTAAATAAATAAATAAATTTAAATAATAAAAAAGATCAAAGAGAAACTCAAAAAACTGAGGAAAAAATATATATATTTCACTAAGCTAAATCTAGAAAAAAAATATATATATGGCCTAAAAACTTTAGAAAAGTTTAAAACACACAAAGAACAATTAAGAATATATATTAAAAAAAACAAATTAACACACTTAAACTACAAAATTTTATACAAAATTACTAAAAA
>ML834908.1:124643-134971 GCA_009831015.1 Picea engelmannii
GGGTTCCCATGATTTTTTCCCTCTTTTCTCACTTTATTTTAGTGTATCTTTTGTATTTGGGTACCTAACATGGTCTCGTTGTCGAGACTCATTCTTTATTTTCACCATAGTGATGTTCAGGGGGGTGTTGGAGTTACTTCACACACACCTAGGATTTCTTTTTCTTAAGGTCTTTCCTTATTTATTAGTCATTATCCAATCTCCTATATTTTAGGGGAGAATATTCCACCTGGAGAATATTCTCTTCAGTTGACACTTCAATTTGACTAGTTGAGTTGAGTCTAGATGTTGCATTGGTTTTGTCACCATGCAACATTGGGATCGTCACCATGCTAATGCGCATTATCCTTGGTTTCATCAACAAACTGGTGCATTACCCTTAATTCCTTGATCTACTCCTCACTACACTTTGTTTTAGTTAGTTAATTGAAGACTGGTTGACTAGTTAGCTCAGCTAGGTGGCAGTTCACTCCCGTAACTTTCTGAGAGACTAGACTAGCTGGAAGTTCACTCCTGTAATTGTTGGTGTGTGTCTAGATCACTCTAGACCACCACTATGGCGCATTGGTTCTCCTCTAGTGCGCATTGATTGAGTTATACATAGTATATCATGTGTAAATTATCCATTATTCATTATGGTTAATGAGAATTCTTCCATTATTTCTCTCTTGCTTCTTATTTCTTAATTTCTCTCTGCAAATGTGTGTGGCATTTTCTAGCTAGATCTATTATGTGCAAGTTCAACACATTTACACTACATCCAATCAATATGCCTCGGGTTAGACTTCACTTACTTGCAAGTGATGCCAAAAGGGGTGGTGTCTAAGGATTTTGTTGTTTATTAATCTTTAACCCTAGGTCTGCCCACCTCCCACCAACACAAGGTATACAAAAAGATTTAATTTTCTAGAAAGATTAATGTCCACAAAGTTGTGTGTACTTCCAGAATCTACTAAGATCGTAATATATTTAGCCTTTATGTTTCCATTAAATTTTAGGGTCCTTGGTTTAATTTTTCTTGTAATTTCAGCAAGTGAAACCATATATTTTATGTCTGGACCATTACGGATGGTACCACTATTCATAAAATGAGGTGGAATATAACGAGTTGTAGGTGGTTGCACTTCTTCTTCTTGGATTGTAACCTCGCCATCTTCCTTACAATTATGTCTAATGCATGTGATTGATGCTAATGACACCTTTGTCATCAAAATATGATATGTCTTCCTTGGTAGTAACCTATACTTCTTTTATGTTAATGATTTTACAATGATATAGGTTTTTAGATACACATTTATAGCCTAGAAACCAATTTTTACATATTTACAACAATTATTTTCCTTTCTTTTTTATTCATTATCATAGTTTCTTATGGAATTGTTTGATTGTCGTTGATCTCATATTTGTATGACTTATGATTGTTTCATTTGTGACCTGGTGACCACTTGTCTCCACAAAACCTACAATCGATCTCTTTTCATCGCGGATAAGTTTTATTGAATTTATGTAATGATGATCTTTTAAACTTTTTCTTTGCCGCTTTTTCCTTATGTATTGTTACTTCTATAGGTGTAATATCATGTAGTTTTACTTCATTCTAGAGGTGTGGTTTAAGTCCAGTTATATAAAATTGAATTAGACGCTTTGTTAATAGCCCAAGTTCTCTTGTAGCTAGTGTTTCCCGGTCTCGTGTAAATTCGTCCACATTTCTTTTTTATTGTAGTCTTGTGAGTTATGTGAAAAAAGTCTTCTTCTTTGATGCCTTGGAATCTTTTAAACAATTCATCCTTAAATTTATTCCAAATTATCGAATAAGCAGATTTCTTCCACCACATGTACCAATTATAGGTGTCTCCTTCTAGCTACATGGATGCACATTTGATTTTTTCATCATCTTCATTGATACCATAAATTTCAAAATATTATTTTTCTTTGTTAAACCAGGGCACACCTTGTTTTTCATTCGTGTCAAATATTGATAATTCAATTCTCGCTCTTATCAGATATGCAAAAAATGGTTGATTTGAATATGATGGAAATTAGTTAGGGATTATCATGTGTTGAGGGGGTATATTCACTTACGAATTTGATGTAATAGAGGGGATCGATGGAGGGTTGGAATTACTTTGAGAGTTTGGTTGTGGGATGGTTGTGTTTTGATAATTGATCTGTACTACCAGATTAGCTATGATGTCCTTCAATTCAGCATGATTTTCATGGATCTAATCAAGCAACCTTGCTTGCTCCTATTGTGAGGTATGGCGATTATGGGTGACCAAGTTTCTTAGTTTAGTTTGTTATTTTTGTAAGACATTGTGATTTTGAACGATCCATTCCTCCAACTTGTTGTGTTATTCCTTAAGTTCTTCATACCTTTTATCATTTTCCTTTTGTTTTTTTTCTATTTTCTCCAATCTTGAAATGGCCCTCAACATTTTCTGAATTACAGCTGGGCAAGGTTGGAATTTCAAATCCCAACCGCCTGTCAAATTTGACGGCTTCGCAAATTATATACCCATTTTAACAAATTTAACCAAAAAAAAAAAAAAAAACGTTGACGTTTTGACCATATTTTTTAACGTATTTGACGGGCAAATCACCACGTGACGGGCAATTTGCCCGTCAAATTCAATCCCTCAGTGGCTATTCTTATGATCAATGTTGACAGAATTTAATTACCGTTGTCATGTCTTTTAATCTTGAATTCATGACTTGGATGGTTTATTGGCTTCACTTGTACAATGCAGTAATTAAATTGAACGATCTATTTCATTAATTAATATGCAATTAATTAACTACTCGATGTGGTGGCTCTTTAATTCGTTGTACGTCTCTTTAATTTCACGTACGGATGACAGTACAAAAGAATCAGTCTGCTATGTGGACGTGGCAAACGGTTGTATGGACACGGCAGCTGCAGAATTGGCTATACGATTGAAGTGCATACGAACTGCAGCAAGATGTGGCAGTTGATCGTACAGTCGAGTATGACTACTGGTACGAGTGGCAGCACCTATGGTTGACTTGCTTTGATACCAAACATTATAAGCACGCTGCACAATTTTATATGCTCGATAATTAATGAATATATATAATGTTTATGAAAAATGAATAAGATTATCTCCAAAAATGAGGGTCCACATTAAATATATGCATGGGATGTCTTGATACTTTTCATGAGAAGGTCATGTCTTTTGATATATTTATTTTCATTATCTTTTTGTTTTTATTTATTATTAATTATCCTAACTTTTTTATTATTATTATTATTATAACAACAATTTATCTAAAGTGTTTCGTAAGATTGATCTCTACTCTAGCTATTACCAAATGTCCATAGAAAGTTGCATCAATGACTCGTCAAGGCCTTGGTTGATGTTATTTGATCTCTACAATAAAATGTACAAAGTGTTTGGTAAGTATCTGCAAGTTTTAGTATTTTTTAATTATATCTTCCTATAGAACATTCACAAAGCATCTAGATTATCTAGATATTGTATTAGCTACTTAATCACAACATAAAATCTATTCAATAGAATCTAGGCATGAATTTGTGAAAACTTGTCAAGAATTTGTAGGCATAAAATCTCTATAGGGATTGTTCATATTGGTCTTGTAAAAGTTCAATCCATTAAGAGTGGCTAATGCCAATGACTAGTGTTAATTATTTTGGGGCTTAGTAGGCTTTTATTATCTTTCTATACAAAATTTCTCCATTGTTAGTCATCCTTCGATCAACTTAATAAAAAAATATATTTCATTGGTGAGAATAAGCACAACAAGCTTTTGAAAGTTTGAAGGAATCCCTTACTTTTTAATCCAATGCTCATTTCACTTGATTTCATTTGGGAGTTCATCATTGGGTGTGATTTTTCTAGCTTTATACTTGGAGTAATGCTCTTACAAGATGATAGAACCAATGCCTTTGAAAGTTGACTATTAGGTAATAACACATGTCCACATACATTAAAGAAATGTCGATAAGTTTTTTATTAAAATTATCACCTTAGCTTGAAGCTTATTGATGCAACAAGAACGGATTCACCATCCATTCACCATTCTCAAGCATATAATTTTAAAATTCACCATCCATTCACCATTCTCAAGCATATGAGAATGGTAAGGAGAGTATTGTTGTCGATGATTTATTTGATTTTGAGAATGGTAAGAAGAGTATTGTTGTAGATGATTTATTTCAATGAGGTGAAACACTTACCTTTGACTCCATCTCAATTAACTAATTTATTTAGGTATAATAGCTTTTTATAAATATAATAAATAAACATTAATAATAATAATAATAACAACAATTTCATTTTTTCGTTATTCATTATTAATTATATATTTATTATTCATTGAAATTGTTTTATGTTATTATTTTATGTTGGATATTTTCTCATAAATGAATTTAGTTGGCAAACCATAAACTTGTGACTTAGTAAGAGTTGAGGTATTCTAAAGTCCATGTAAGTGGACCTCTATTTCAGGGATCATTTACCTTTCTAACCTTATCACAATTAACTAACATATATAAAATCTGATTTTTTTACTAATTAAAATTTCTCTTAACTTTCCATATTTAATAAGAAATCATTTTTTGGTTATTTCAAGTTAAGAAATTCATTTAAAGAAAATTTATTAAGTTCAAAAATTCATTGATATATTTTTTTTTAAGGAAATGATTTTATAATTTGTATTAAAAGAATTATAAATTATATCTTGTTATTTTCAAAGGGTAAGTTTGCCATTTATTAAAAACAACATTTTAAAAAGATAAAGATTTTACATATTAAAATAATATTTTAAGAAGGGAAGGTGGATCGAATGAACTTAATTATAAATACTATATTATTTTAATATTTTAAGAAGGGAAGGTGGATCGAATGAACTTAATTATAAATACTATATTATAATATCATAGTTGTAAGGGTATATTTATATTTTAAAAAAAAAATCATTTTTTAAAAGAATGAATATTATATCATTTTGTTTGAGAAAAAATTATAAAAATTAAAGCCATCTTAAAAGAATTATAAATATAATTTATCTTAAAATAATTATAAATTTTTATAAATATAATTCATCTTAAAATAATTATAAATATAATATATATTCTAATTATTATTTTCAAATTTGTAATTTTATTATTTATATATAAGAATCTTACATATTAAGAGAATATTTTAAGATATGAAGGTGGATGGTATAAGGTTAACTATAATTATAAATATAATATGTATTCTAATTATTATTTTCAAATTTGTAATTTTATTATTTATATATAAGAATCTTACATATTAAGAGAATATTTTAAGATATGAAGGTGGATGGTATAAGGTTAACTATAATTAATATATATTATATTTTTAAGGTATATTTATGAGTTTTCTTTAAAAAAAAATCATAAAATTGAAGATTTCTCTAAGTTGTGATTTATGAATTTTATTAAAAACTATTTTTTTTTTGGACTAAATGTCATTTTATGTGATGAAGCGAGAGTACTATTTTTTAAGTATCATTCAAAAACAAATATCATTTTTCACAATTGTTAGAGAGTAGTTACTACAAATGAATATTTAAGTAACACAAATGCAAAAAATTGAGTTGCAAATTGAGAAGATAAAGGATGAATTAGTAAAACATTAATACAATGAGAAAGAAATATTTAAGTAATATACAAATGCAAAAAAATGAGTTGCAAATTAAGAAGTTAAAGGATGAACTAGTAAAACATCAATACAATGAGAAGTATCATAGGCAAGAGATTCAAGATTGTAATAAGAAATATGAAAGGTAATTATCCAAAAAAAGATGAAGAAAATTTTCACCTAAGGAAAATTAATAATGTATTGCTTGTACGAATCAAGGAGTTAAAATATGAGAAGCACTACAATTAGAAATTGCAATAGGATAATCCAAATCTCAAAAGGAAATTCGACAATAACTAATTAGGAATTTACAAAGAAATTTCTCACCCACCAAATCATAATCAAAAATAACAAAAATTAAGAAGTTAAAGAACAATAAGAAGATACGAAGGGAAAAGATAGAACAACTTACCTGCAAGGAATCATTGATCAATAAAGAAACGATGACCCATCTAGTTGAAATAGAGAAGTCGTTAGATCTTAAAACCCAAACCATGGAGAATGAAACCAATACATATATGATCGACATCATAAATTAGAATGATGTTTATGTTGGAAAGTTATCAACAATAATTCACCATAAGTGACAAACAACAAATGCTCCAACATTGAAATCAAGACAAGAGATAGAAGGAAGTCTTATGGCCATTCAAATCACAAGACTCATAATGACCAACAGAAAAATCAATACGAATATAAACAACATTCTTCATACATTCGAAGGAATCACAATTTAGAGTGGGGATGAAATCAACACCCTACTTGGAAACACTAGACAAGAAGTTTCATTCAATGAAACTACCAACACAAAGTTCCAATGAAGATCAACTTGGGATGGATTGATCTATATACAATGCAATAACTTTGTTCAGTGCTTTGAAGATCATATTGCTTCATTTCTTCAACCATGACAACATCATAAATGTAGCATTAAGTGAAAGCATTACATGCAAGAATGAAGACACAATCTTTACTAGATTATGTTTTGAGATCAAAACTTCTTTGAAAGGGGGAGACAACGTGATAAATATAAAATATCAAATAAACACTATATAATTTATAAATATATCGCCACAAAACTCATTGTAATTGTCTTATTCATTATCAATTATATATTTCTAAAAACATATGCATTATTTTATGTTATCTTTTTTGGGGGGGATATTTTCTTGTAAATGAAATTTTATTCATTACAACATACTACATAATGGATCTTACCATAGTTCAAGTTCACTGGGACAATTTTTATGAAAAGTAGTGTCATCCTTGGACTATTAAGAATGGTGTCATCATTTTTAAGAATCTCATCTATCTATGGCATGGGTCGCCTCTTACAAAAATAAGATCTTCAGCATGGGAATGCATCTCCCTTGGCTACTCATGTGAGTTTCCACAAAACATATATGAATGTTTCCTCCAAATTTTACTGACAAAAAATAAAGTTTGATATTGAGAAATTTGTGGGTAGAACTTTTTCCTTACCTTGGTCTTCTTTGGCCTAATGTCATCCCTAATAACAAGTGGGAAGAGGTAGTTATGGATTTCATCACAAGTTTGTCTCTCTTTGAAGGTAAGGAATCTATCTTTGTGGTAATGGATCGATTAATCAAGTATGATATTTCATTCCTTTGACTGGTAAATTTTCAACTTCTAGGGTTGTTGATTTATTCTTTAAGCATGTCTATAAGCTCCATGGACTCCCTCACCTCATCACTATTGATAAGGAACCCAAATTTGTAACTCACTTCTAGCAAGAGTCATTTTCAATATGAGTACCTCCTATCACCCTTAATAGACATACAAAAGTAGGTAGTTAATCAGTGTTGGAAGGTTATATTCAAATGTGAATTATGTTAAATGGATGAGATGGTTGTATTTGACCAAATTTTGGTACTACATGTCACTTTTCCACCAAAGTGATCCCTTCAAAGCATTATGTGTCTAAAGTCTTGTCACCTAAGGATCCAGTCATTCAAAATATTAAAGTATGTGTTGCAACTAACATATTACAAGAAATAGAGAACATATTCAACATCCTAAAAGACAAATTGTACATGCTAGTGGACATAATCAAACAATAGGTTGACCAACATTGCTTGTAAATGCAACTCTTTGTTAATAGGGTGAGAAAAAACCATGTTCTATGGCTCATATAAAAGTGGGTGAGGTGACTTATGCAATAGACATTCCCAATAATGGAAGAATCTATGATGTATTTCATGTCTCTGATATAAAAATACTGTAGGTAGAAAAGTGGTTACTCAAACAAAGATCCCTCTTACAAATGAAGAGAGCAAGCTAATGCTAGAACTTGAACACATCCTTCATGTAAATATGAAGAACCTTCGTAGAAGGAAAATTATGGAGTACACAATCAAATGGATTTGTGTGCCAAAAGAGGTAGTGACTTGGAATTTTGAATAATCTCCACCACAACACCAAATTTACAAATGTTTTAGGTTTCCATCCTCTGGGAAGACATTAACTAGAAAAAAAAAAAGTAAAAAAGGAAAAACATTTCTCCTTCCATGTTTTAGACATAATAATGTCTCTGATACAACTGGTTGACACAATGTTTTTTGGAATAAAGTGGTTTGGGGTTCAAATATTTCTCTCTATTATACAAGTGACTTAATCACAAAGTGTACCAATATTTTGTTTGTACACACTCCTTGCAAATCACCCTCGAGGCCAAAAGTTGGACTCTACTACTAAATTTGGGCAATTCAATGCTTCCTTTAATCTAGATGTATGTTTCTACATGTTTCAATTTATTATATCACACATTTTGGACTTATATTAGAGAAAAAATGCATATTTTAGATATTCCAATACTTTTTCCAAAATTGGTCTTTATTGTTGGGTTTTCAGTGCTGAGAGGAAAAAAAAAAAAAATTAAGAGGGAGGACATGTGTAAGGAATCTAAGGTCCTACTAGTGATCCTCATATTGAATTTCCAACATTATTCTTTTCTATTATTCCCATGCTCAATCCTTTTGATAACAAAGTGGAAATATGAGGAAAAGGTGGGATACCTTGTGTAGTCCCTAACTAGCTCTAAAAAATCCATTTGATAACAAAGTGGAAATATAAGGAAAAGGTGGCCTCCTTGTGTAGTCCCTAACTAGCTCTAAAAATCCCCAATGGACATAGTTCGTCAAGAATGTGTAGGATGATATAGAAATATGACATGCAATCTCTTTCATCTAGAGCACTAAAAACCCATATTTATTGAGCACTCTTTGTAAAAATTCTTAAGCTACTTTATCATAAGCTTTTGTTGCCATATTTTATTTTATGAATATACTTGGAAGCTTAGTTGAATAAGTTGATTATTTGATCATGATAACATGTTGAGTACCAAATCCTTAAAATGACATAATAAACTAGAGTACACATGATGTACACCAAATATGAGCATGGACCACAACTCCCAAAGAGACAATAGCAATTAGTTACGCAATAACTCCTATATAATATGTGAACCTCCTCCAAATAGCCTCAATACATCCATATAACCAAATCATATATTCTGTCTTCGTAATCACTATAATGACCTTTATATATACATATTCATCCCCATAACACATGTGGGATCCTTATTAGGTTGACCACTATTACATATATATTTAACCCTATCACATATACATTCAATATCATATATACCCCCTATAGGATCATAACATAGTACCACTCTTTAAAAAACATTGTCCTCAAATAATTGTAGCTAAGGGTCTTACATGTGATGAAACCAAGTAATAGGATTTTCTTATATTCCCACTCTCTTGTTTCCATTATGGTTATCCATCCATCCATATTCAATTATTTTCAATGTGAATCCTTGATAGCTTCATTTCCTTTGATTCCTTTCAATGTTGTAGCTTCTCCAATTTGTTGTAGTTATTGGTCTTTGATAATATCTCACCGAATAATGGTTCATTAATTCCTTACTCCATGAGTGTCATTGATTCTTCCATTTTATTCCTTGGTAATGTTGATATCGATATTCTTGTCTTTCTTGCCAACTTTCTTGGTACAGAGGTTATTGATATGGTTCCACCTTAAAGCATGGTATTCTTTTATTTTCCCCTTATCATCCATATTCCTTTGTTGTACAATGACATGTTCCAACTATTTGTTTGATCTTCAATAGCTCTTTCTTTTGAGATAATACCATCATATTTTACCTTTTCATCCTCAATTTGGAGTTCAAATTCTTTAAGTATTTTATGGTGACCTTCTTGAATATTATATTCCTTCTCATTTAGAAGTTGTAGTGTGATGTCATCAATAATATTCTTATGCCCTTATTTATTTTTTATTGTATTTCTAGTTTTACTCATTAGTAATTAGGGCTTCTCCAACCTACTTGCAAATTTCATCTTCAAGTATTTTGGACACATTCTCTTCAATTGTTCTTGTAGTATGTTCATTTTTATTTTTTGATTTTGACTCTTGTAGGTGTCTTTTCACATTCTTAACATCATTAAGTTCTTCATTATGCTTAGACAACCTTTTTATTTCTTCATTTTTCATTTCAGTGCTTCCTTGGACTCAACATTTCCTTTATTGTTTTTCTCATCTTTTCTGACTTTTAAGTTCGTAATCTCCTTAATGATTTCTTGATTAAGGGATTTGATATTGGACAACTCGACCTGCTTCTTCATAATATATTCCCTT
>ML834908.1:139204-154064 GCA_009831015.1 Picea engelmannii
ATCCCCTTTGGACCAATACCCCTTCTTTATTCCAAATAAAGAAGTGAACAAATGGTTGCTACTTTCCCTTTAAATCTAACCCAATCAATCAAGAAAGAGAGAAGAAGAATGTGGCGTACCTTATTTTGATGTTTGTCCTCGGTGCTCCAATCCTTGGGCTTGATCTCCAAGCTCCTCAACAAAAATGAAGTCCTGTAAAGACTAGCAAAGGAACTCTCCTGCCTACTCTATATGATTATATAAAGCAGATCTATCTACAATTATTGAAATGATAATAGACAAGCAAATGTAGAACACTTGAACTTGAAGGAAATATGCCAAGTTTATATTGATTTGAAATCCAATGGAAAGTACTTGCAAATCATGCTCGATGATGCAGAATCATCTGCAAGATCTCCTCATCCAGACCCTTGCATGAATCTCTTATGATCAGAATGATGATACTTCAACAATTTCCTCCCCCCTTCACCATGGAAATACCTTCAATATATAGTATTGAGAGGCTTAACCACCATCAGATAATGAGGGAAATGGTTGAGGATATGGCTCCTTAAGTTGGGATTTGATCCTAAGATATATCCATAGTATAGGAGTCGACTAAAACAACCTCATCCTTAGAGAGTTGGCCCTTAGGAAAAGGTGGAAGATTCCATATTTTCCTCTAACCAAAGTGGTGCCCCCTTAGAGTGAGAGATAAAGTGCCATTGGAACCCCCTAAGCAAGGCATGGGGAGCATTGGCGCCCCCTCAGGATGAGTAGGGGAGTGACACCCTTATAAAATTCCCAAAATGGTCAAATTTTCCAAGAAAAGGGTGTGGTTCCAAACCCCAAATGGTTGGTTTTCTCTGCCAAACTAACTTAGGAATTATGACAAATGTATATCATAGTGTCAACGGGTTGCGACACCTATAAAATTAAATGTGACACTTAACAAGGTGCATATGTCACTTTGTGACACTTAGGGTGCGACACTCAAGTGTGACATTTTAATGTGTAACAAATGCCCACTAAAGTGTGAGATCAAAAGAGAAACTAATGGCTAAAACACTTTACAAATTATTCAATGAAAGGGTATTGGATTAGGAGAACTTGGAAGAATACGCAAACAATAATTAATCAATATACATATATGTTCCATTCCCAAGGCAGGCATACCTATGCTCGGAATACGAGTTGACTCAAAGTATGGCTTCCGACCAATACACTGTGGAACCATGAGAATATTGACTAAGGATATGGCCACCAAATTTATAATGTGGATCCATACCTCCATGACATGCACTGATCGCAACCACGAAAAATACACATTCAATCTATGAGATGAAAAAACATAGCCACATATCAATACAATGTGGATCTATGTGACAGTATATATATCAGTATCAGTAAGATTGCCATCAAGGTGATTGTACTGAAATATTTTACATGCTCAAATGATCTCCATCGTAGCCTGGGAAAATAACATAACAAAGTGAGCACCTAACCTAAGGTCTTCATGTAGATCCCAAAAATGGTACGAATCTAGCCATGTGAATAGATGACTTGATTTCAAACATGGTAGAAACCACTTGATTATCGGTCATTGAGGTATACCGTTAACAAGTGCGAGGGAAACCACCAATGATGACAATTATTCCCAAGGTACCTTTAGTACATTCCAGCAAATGTGAATAAATGAGTTGAGGTTGAACATTCATGGAAACATCTCATCAAAGGTCAATGGTGTAAACCTATTTTCGAAAGTGAGGAGGACTGCCATTGAGGCATGTAGGTCCCAAGGTACTAGCTAGTTTCTAAGTATAATTCTGGGATAATGTGTTAAATTTGACAAGAATAGAGTCATCGAAGGAGGGACATGATGTATCCCTCATCATAAACATGAAAATGACACAAGAAAGTGATGTGAGATGGTGGATAAAATGAGTATGGACTGACATAGGATATGGAAACTGGTAATACTACAGATGGATGGTTTGAAGTGAAACTTCCCATGAATATTGTGAGGCACGACAAATGAATTGGTATCATTGACTCGACCAGTACCAAGAACATAATGTGACAAAAATAAGAGCACTCTTCAAATGGAAGAAAAAAGCATAACGACACATGGAATTGGTATGACTCAGAGACAAGAATATTACCCAACTATAAGACAATATGCAAATAGGTGCCAGGTTTAAGGGAGACAATAGCTACCATAATGGATTCCAAAAGACTTGACCCACTTCGTTCAATTTTTCCCCCATCGTGATTGATGAGTACCTCTTTTTTTTTTAATGAGCTGGAGGAGGGTAACATATGCTCGATATAGCTCATCTTCGATGAGTTCCTTGACATATGTTTAACAAACCTGAAGAAGGAGGGGTTTGGTCTCGTACGGGCCCTAAAGATTGGAATCACATAGGTCCCTCAATGCACTATTTTATGAGCCCAAAGAAGGCAAACTCGATGGTTTTTCATGTTTATAGAGTCTGAAAGGAACTTTAATATGACTCCATGGATGATTTTTTCGCAAATTTAGTCTCCCAAGCCTAAAAAAATTGTAAAACGATACAATGGAGAACTCTTCTATTCATGCTTGACCAAAGTATTCGTTTTTCATAATTAGTCTTGCGAGGCCAAAAAAGAGATAAATTACCACTCAAAAGACGCCCTTTCAAACCTTTTAACGAGTGTGAAAGGAAACAAGCTTACTCAAAAATATTTTCATGATTAGGGAGTCTGAAAAGAGATTAAAGGGGACTCCAAAGAGTTCATTTTTCATATATCTTTTACGAGTCCAAAAAAGAGATAAAAGTATACTCGGTAACCTATTCTCATGTATTAAAAAGCACGAGAAAGAACAAAGACTAAGCTCGTTCTAGAAAAGACTACTATGTTATGATTAGAACGACCCCTGAGGGAGGATCACTCCTAGCAGCGTGTCTCTCTATAGGTATGTTGCCCCCATCTTGTTTGATAAAATCTAGTGTCTTTTATCTAGCACGATGTCCAGAGATTGGAGACCTACACCCCAAGAATCATTTTCTCCATCGACTCTTCTTCTTTC
Organism: Picea engelmannii; assembly: GCA_009831015.1. Taxonomy (NCBI): domain Eukaryota; kingdom Viridiplantae; phylum Streptophyta; class Pinopsida; order Pinales; family Pinaceae; genus Picea; species Picea engelmannii. The sequence goes on from ML834908.1 coordinate 142,254, forward strand.
CTCATTTAGGCATCTTGCTACTAATAGGAATGTTTTCACTAGACAGAGGAAAATAAGGTTCAAGTATTTGATACAAAGGAAGACTCGATTCGAATGGAGGGGGGTATGTTCCATTTTTTAACGATCTTGACAAAGACAATGAACTATGCTCTTAAGCGTCTATTTCATTTTTTAATGAGCTTGACACAGGAAAATAACTATGCTCGTAAAGACAAGGTACTACCAAAGGATCAAGTGATTCTAGGGATTGTTTCACTTGAATCAAAATCATATTTAACATAGCAACCAATGGAGTGGCAGGAGAAGGTAAAGGGAAAACCCCCATGAGCGAGGAATCCTTAAGGAGACCTACTCCTACACTCTCATACTCAAAACTAGATTGTCTTAGAAAAGGGACATTTTTTGCTATAGAATTATGGAGATCTGGAGTGCAATAGTCAAGTTGATCAACAATGACAATTTTTCCTTGATGGGGAAATCGTAAAATACTAAACATTAAATATGTGACGATAGTCATTGTAAATAACCAACTAAGACTAAAACACAAATTTTAATCTAGAGGAACGTCAACCACTTCAATATCAACCAAAATGGTTTTACCCTTCAATGTCACAGCGAAAGATTGCAAGATTCTGTGAGGTTGGAAACCACATCCATCAAACGCTTTCAGGGTGGTAGGAGATTGGCCAAGTTTAGGAGAACCAAGGGTTTTCCAGTAAGGAAAATACATGACACATGTGGAGGCTCCCTCATCCAAAACTGTGCGATGGATGTTCTTTCCACCAACCAAAATTTGAATTTGGAATTCTAAGGGGTGGGAGAGCCTCTCCTTAAAATAATCTAGATTAAACATAATCTAGTTTGACTCTTCTAGATCCATATCTCAAATGGTTGACATCAAGGTTCTACTTGGATAGTTCTATAGAAATTCGAGGGTTAAAATAGCACAAGGTGATTGCGCTAAATCTTCAGCAATATTGTAGTTTTGGGCGACATAAAACTTGGATTAAATTTCACTTTCTGAATTGTGCTCTTAGCCAGGTGCAACGTTGCATCAGAAATTGGATTCTTAATATGACGAGGAGAGGAATATGGAGGAGTGTATGTGGAGGGATAATCGATACCCTTTCCATTAGCTTTATCACCTGGAGGAGTGTCATGAGTCTTTGCTCGAGTCCTTAAATTAACTGCCTTAAACATGTACACCTCAGAGGTGCTCGAGGAAGCATCCCCATGGCGGGAATGACATGTGTTGCCCCCTTGCAGAGGGGTGGGATTTTGGGAAACTATATGTTGTTGTTGAACTGGTTGGGAGGTACCCTTCAAAAATTTAGCGACTACATCACGATGAGGGAAATCTTTCGTGTAGTGGTTTTCCTCACAAATCGTACAAGGAAACTTAGCCTTCCTACTCAGTTGAGTATCAATAGTCTTAGTAGTATCCTGTTGGTTAGAAGATTTCCTAGATTTACCCTTGTTTTTCTTCTTACCTTCCGTTTGTTGAGATGAAGTGGATTAGACCAAATTCCCCTCGGAGGTTTGAGTAGGAGCAAAAGTAGTTATGGTATTTAAAACAGAACCTAGTTCTGAAGCAGGTATTTTCAAATCATTCGATGGGCAAGGAGCATTAGGGATCAGATCGTAAATTGTGTCAGAATGGGAATATACCAAGTCCAAATATTGAGCATGACTAATATCCTACTCCTCAGTAATAACACTTCCCATAGAAACATCTTTGGTGATGGGAGGCAAGAGAAACTTTGTAAACCAATCTGCAAGGAGTTGGTCCAGAATTGGAGCGTTAATCAACCATCTCTTACATCTCTACTCATGAATGTGATCAGATATGTGGGTGGAAGAGGATTGTTGGAGTGAGGTCAAAATATTTGTACTGGTCTCATACCATATAGGCAACTGGAAATGCATTAGAAAATCCATGGCAAGAGAATTAAAGTCGACAAAGTAGTTACGTGATAGCTCAATATACCATTTCGTTGTTGCACCTGTAAGTGTTCTTTGAAAAAGTCTCATACGAAGGGAATCGTTCATCAAAGAGTTGGAAGAACACCGTAAATGGAAAATCATAACATGATTTTTAAGATCTTCCCCAAGTTTTTGCTTGAGTTTTAGGATGTCGGATGATAATCTGGCAGGAATGGCGGGCCAAAATAGGGAATTCTAAATGGGATCATTTTTCAAACGCAACAGATCTAGCAGATCTAACGTAGCCAAGAATGGAAATTTTTGGTTAGCGTGTGGATACTAGTGATAACCATATGGCATGGGAATGTCAGTCGGAACATATCCAGGTTGCATCAAGAGGGAAAAACTAGATGATCCTCCCATGTAGGATGGTTTCCTTGGATGTCCACCCATGTAAGGTGGTTTTCCTAATTGTTCACCCATGTATGGTCGTTTTCCTTGTTGTCCGCCCATGTACTATGACTGAACAGATGGACCTCCTACATATTGTGATTGACCTGATGGTCCCCCCATGTATTGTGATTGAAGGGACTGTTGCGCTAGAATCATGGGGTTTACAAATTGATAGGGAAAAGTTCCTTATTGAGGAAATCCCGTCGGATTAGGTTGACCTCATAAAGGGTTAGAAACTCCAAGAAATGGATCTCCAGTATACAGACCAGTGGTATTAGGGATAGAAGGACTTGTAAGAGTAGCTTTCCCCTGGGCTTGTTGATGTTGTAACCACATAGATTAACCCCAGTAAAATTTTTCCATACAACTGAAGGTTTTCCCCCCAGCTAAAGGTTGACCTCCAGTAGGCTCAAGGATATTCTGATGATGGGATGTCAAGCCACCAATGAAGAAATGGCAAGCAGTTATCCCGACCTCTATGTAACATCCCTTTTCGGTGCAAGTAACCCTCTCTTTCATGGGATCACCCTCCAAGGGTATTGAAAGTGTGATACAACGTCTACCCCAGGTACCATGGGAATCCACCCATATCTACCTATATAGATATCTAATAAAGGCCACTAAGGTTACCAAATCGTAGTCAGCCTCCAGGTGGGTACAGTCGACAGTTTGGACCGAACTTATGGGTAGGATATCAAAGTCCAAAATTCTTCCAGAGGACTGAGGACAAGTATACCAATAGACTCCAGAGGACCCTGAATGGATTCACAATTCATGAAGTACCGATACCAAATGAGTTACTATCACTTCAAGAAGATCTCCTAGTATACGTTCTTTCCGCTACGTTTGGTCAAGCTCTGGAGGGGTAATATTCATTTCTCTTTCGCACGTGACCTCTTGTTTATCCTCTGTGTGAGAGGGGGTTCTTGGATATGCTTATACGAAAGTTGGATTTTTTCACTCTTTAATGTTCTACAGTCTATTTAGTAGTCTTGGATAATTTACTCACTTTTCCTAGTCCAAAGACCCTAATCCTCTCCTAATGTTGGTGTGCTAAAACCAAAAAATGTTATAGTTTATCTTACTAGCACATGGTTTATTTTAATGGTTTTTTACTGAGTAGGTTCATGGATATGAAACTGATGATGTGAGAGAGACTCGACACCAATAGAACGCAAAAGAATGAGATGCAATTTGTTCTTTTCAATGAATTCTATGTATGGGAAGGGGAAGAGTTATATTCTTCTTAATACAAGAAAGTACTCAAAACGATGCAAATTTTCAATTTTTGGGAATAACACGATGCCAAACTACCAAGAAAATGTTTCTGAAATCCAAAATGCACATGCAAAACTAGCTCTTTTTCCAAACATGCACCAAAAACAAATTTCCTAAGAATGCAAAAATTTCTTTGTTCGATTATGTATGCAATGAGATATGCAAACTTTTTTGCTTCTTAACTTTAAAGTGAAATTAAAAAGATCAATGTTTGAATAAAATAAATATGAGGAAAAAAAAATTTTAAAAAGTGCACTCAAAAAGTGATGAGAAATGAAAGAAACAAAGTGTGAGATAACTTGTTCAATCAAGGACTCAAAGATATAAAACAGAAAGATGACAAACACTCTTGAAAATCTCAAAAAATGAGCAGCAAGAATTAGTTTTCAAGGCTAGGTTGCGATAAACAAGAGAGTCCTAGTCATTCATAAAGCAAGATCTTTCAATGAAGAAAAAACAGGCTCAATACCAAACAACCTTTGTAAACTATAGTTGATAAAAAGTCCTAAACAATCAAGCAATCTAAAATCTTTGCGAGACAAATATTAGAGAATTGAAAGGTAGGATGAACCAAGGGATCTTTTTAACTGAAGGGGACAATACAATTTCACAACTAGGAGAAATTTGCAAACTCAAAGAAGGAAATGAAATGAGAATAAATGTCAATTTATCAATCAAAACAAAGACAAAGACAAACTAGGAGACTTTGGGCTAAAAGCCTCTTAACAACAAACTGAGCAGAACCAAGAAAAAATCATAAATTCACCTAAACTAAGAGACTAGAACCTATTTTACCAAAGGAATAGAGCATTATAGTGATCCCTAGGAGGCTTAGGGGGAGTGCCAATCAGGCTAGTGGCGCCCTGGTATGAACTACAATGGAGTGTTGGTCCTGAAAAGGCTTAAAAATAGCTTCTAAAAGATAAAACTCAACAGAGACTTAGTCAATGACTCTGTAAACTCTTCAATCAAGAAGAAGGAAAGGGAAAAGACTCAGAATCAAGAATCAAACAAACAAGATATAATAACAAGCAAGGATTCAAAATGAAACAAAGGAAAGACTAGTCAAAGTCCTTCCCCAGTGTAGTCTCCTTTTTTTTTGTTGTGAGAAATCTTACCCTACGAAGAGGTTAAGCTCCCCTTTGGACCAAGACCTCTTCTTTGGTCCAAAGACAGAAGTGAACAAATGGTTTCTACTTTCCCTTTAAATATAACCCAATCAATCAATAAAGAGAGAATAAGAATGTGGCGTGCCTTATTGCAATGTTCGTCCTTGTTGCTCCAATCCTTGGGCTTTATCTCTAAGCTCCTCAACTCAAATGAAGTCTATTGTGTCCTCAACAAGACCTTAAAAATTTTCAATTTTTGAGTACCACTTTTCCTTTTAATTATTTTACACCTTCTTTTGGATTTACATAGGTTGCATATTTATCCTTTGTTGAATGTATGCATTTTTTTCGTTGTTTACTCTGCATTTAAAATCTCAAGAAAATACACAAAAACAAAATTGTCTCATGTTTTGCATTAGGAAAGAAAAAAACAAAGAAATAATTGAAAAAATGAGCAAATCACAACCTTTTACAAGAATTGTCGATGAACTCATCGAGGGATGGAGAAAAACAAGTCTAAAATAAGTGTCTATAATCGGGATCGAAGGAAAGTTGCATGCATTTTGAAGTGGAACAAATTTTGTCGATCGTCAATAAGCCATCGGTCATCGACAGAATGTGTTAGCATTTCAAGGAGTCAAAGGATTCCACCAATTGTCGATAGACCATCGGTGTTGGAAAAAATCCATGTAAGTCCAGCACAAAAGGTAAATCTCTCCTTATGTCGATAAATTATGAGAACCAAGAAATCAATCTTAGTCATCGATCAAGTATAAGGAAAAAACTTGACCGTTGATGTTTACCACCAAGTAGTGTTTGTTTCGATGACTAGGTTGACTATATCACCTTCTACACTTGCCACATCACACGCCATGTGTCTGGCCATGTAGACTACATGTACCATCACGACAACTTACACACCATCCTTTGAAACTTATCTTCCATGTCATCATGTAAGGTAATGAAGGTCGAAGTCGGATTTTTTCTACCAATAAGAGAAGAGTGTAAGGGCCAGAGCGAATCATCGGTGCCAATGCACACATCAACCATCGGAAATATTTAAACATAGAAAAGCACTTAACATACACGTATTAATGGAATTGATACTATAGAGAGATCTAGACCATTTGTTTCCTTTTTGGGTCAATCAAAGTCACTCGTCCCTTTAAACATAGATCTATCCGTCGGACAGAGGTTATGTCTAAAAAATAACTTGTGCAGAGAATTACCACTAGGTTTGATTATGATTCCAGAAATTTTAATTCAAAGGATGAGTTTTCTTGATGTTTCATTCCCCTTGAAACCCGTGATGCACAAATAACTTGTTTAAGCATCCCTCACTAAATGGTCATTGGCGTCGACAAGATGTTTTCAAAGGTAAATGACACTTAACAAATACTCTCGATCTCCGATACTGCACACCGGTAAATTAAAAAATATGAAATCATCGATGAGCTCGGAACAACGGGCCTCTGCACTATCAACTCACAATACAGTAACTCCCAAGCATGGTGTGGATCCTGTTTTGATTTCTGAAGATTACAAATATCATGTTGTACACCCTCCAATTAAATACTAGACGTGACAAGGTAAGTTTGTGGGATCTAGAAATTTGAATCTATAATGTCATTTCTTTTCCAGTTTCGCATTTTGTTCAAGAAAATTTCCTTTCGATTCAGAGGAGGATAGAAAATCCACCCAGGAGCCTGTTCCCAGTGTCGGTTCGTGGAAATACTAGTAAGACCAAGTTATCTGCAAAGAAGGTAAATGTTAAATTTTATTGTGAATTTTATAGGTGTTATACATCGCCAAATTTTTTATTATTTTCTATAATAACTTGCGACTCATAGTGGAATTATTGTGCACTAAATATGCCTCCTCAAAGGTCAGTAACAAGGCACTCACTGAGGACACCCAAAGGGGAAGAGTTAGAAGTTGGTGAAGGATTGAGTCCAGCAGTATCAAGAGAGTTGGATTTTACACTGAAAGTAGAACCCATGATTTGAATATCGACCAAGAAGCAGTTCGTTCAACCACCAGCATTCGTAGATACAGAGGAAAGCATCACATATAAGGTACTCCTTTCACCTTGGGGTGATTTCTATAACATAATTCATCAAGAATATTTTCCAAACTTTATGCCTCACAGTGTCTGAGGGGTCAGGGAACTAGATGACCAAGTTTTTTCAAATATTAGACGGTCGTCCTTACACAGGGTGGCATGCCAAACTCTCGTTTTTCCTTGCATAGAGACCCTAGGATGGATAATTGACCATAAAAACATCGAGAAATGTGTAATCAATAATGTGGAAGGGGAATGAGTTGGTGTATTATTTTTGGTAGAGGTGCAAAAGTATTACAAGCTTAGAGGCCCAGAAGAAAGACTGAATACTGATTTTGTGGTTAATTTATATGAATGACATAACACCAGCCAATTATTATCCTCCTGGTGGAGGGAGGACAAGAAATTATTAAACAATACCACTAGTTGGTATATCACAACAAATCTTAGGTAACCATACATGTACGTAATGGCGTTGATCTACCAATTGTATGGATAAAAGGATTGTTCAAAATTTTTAGAATCCTATATGCCCCTGGAATATACGATTGTGATTTCTGGAATTAGTTTCAACTAGGGGGGCATTATTTCAAAGAAATTGAGCATCACTATTCAACAGGCTCAGAAAACCAAAGAAGTTTTGACACCATACTTTTTTATGGCATCTTTCTTGCTAGACGTAATTTGCACGAGAAATGTTTTCCCATGTATGAATCTAAGCCGGCATATCATTGAGTTACATGTACATGTGTATTTTAGCATCCTATGGGAAAACAATATAAGAAAATTTTATGCTATGATATGTGATTAGTTCATAACTAGGATAAATTTTATTATTTTTAGATAGAATTGTCCAAGACTTTCAATAGTAGTAAAGAAAATGATATCCAAAGAAGATCATTGGTATCTAGAAGAGAAGAGAACTTATATCAGGGTTTTTGGAGCTATTGGTGCTCCAAATATACTCCTCGCTTGTGTCCCAAACTGTTTGGTGTTGGGGGAAATATTCTACCAGACCATTTTACAAGGTTTCAATGACTCTCTGGTGGAGGACAATAAGAGGGATTTTACAATCTACAGTTTCCATATTGGATATTATATAGTCAAAGACACCATGCATGTCAAGTAATAAGGCTTGAGCCATTTGGAATATAGGTTTGCTATAGGTCAGTTTCGCAAACATGATCCCAAAGGGCTACTACCCCAGAACGCAGAGCAAGTGGTGTCACATTGGACTTACACCCATGACTATTATGAAGATGATCTCTTCACTGAAAATGCTTAAGACCAAGTTTAAGGTTATGTCGGTGCAAGAAAAATTTGCAACTATAGATCGTACAACAATGGTATTTATCAGAGAACGAGATGAAATTAGAGCAGTGGAAGAAACACACTGAGCAAGAAGAGGAACAATGCTCCTAGCCTAGGCATAAAGGGTTATGCAAATAATGAGACAAACCCCTCTTCTTCAAGCTTTAGAACCTCCAATAATTGTCCCGGTTGAGACAGAAACTCATGCAACCGAACCAAATACTATTGAAGCAGCTCCACCAAAGGGGATCATCGCTCGGGTCGACCCAAGTTCGCTACAAACCCAAGTGAAGAAACCTACAATAGCTATAAATCCACAAAGATCGTCAAGGACACCAGCCAAAAGAGGTATACCACCGGTACTTATCTATTTAATAACCATATATGATGATGATGAAGGTTCAAAAACATTTTACATAGCCCCAGTACCTATCACATATGAGGAAGAACTAGGAGAAATTTATGCCTCGACCTTAGAAGGACCATTATAGAATCCATGAAGAAGGGACATAGAAATTGAGAACACCCATGATAGTGTGGCTTTCCCACAATTGGAAACTCAACCTTTAGATGAGGCAAGGTCACCTTGTAATGATGGGGATACTGGTAATGAACAACCTAATGAAGAAAATACATTCGGAGGAGAAAAAGGTGACTCTGAAGAAGAACAAGAAGGGGGGTATGAACAATAAGAATGAAATGTCCCATCAATAGAAAATATAGTGACTATAGGCTTTCCATCCAATTCCTCACTTCAGACAATAACACCACCACCTAGAATTGACCAATAGAGAGCCTCATCACCAAAACTCACAGGGGAAATTCCCTCTGATGAAGTGTGAGAGACAACCAACAATACAGAATAGTCACCTATAACTTCTACACGAGAGTAGACATTAACAAAACAAGGTATCAGTTAAGTAACTACCATGGAAAAAGGGAAGGAACCTGTTACAAAACATTTCTATACATCTAGGATCTTGGGAAATACCTTATCTTGGAGATATCAACAAATTCATGAACATGTTGACAAGGTTGTTGATGTGAAAGCTATATCTTATGACAAGAAAAGGAAGGCAATAATAAAAATAAATTTCAAAAGAAGGAGGTTCACTTTAGACAGTACTTTATCTGTAACCATAGAAGAAACTTTATTTGATAAAAAAGATACCAAGGTGAGTGAGTTGCTTGAAGATGGGGTGGCTATAACTTATGCCACCCTGGATAGAGTGAAAGGGGATGAACGAGAAGCTACTGCCATGAGAAAGGAGTTAGAGAATCTTCGACATCAAGCGAAGTATTATCAGGACACCACTCAGGAAATAATACTTCTTAAAGGTTATTTCATGGAGGTGTACAGATGATTCAAATCATAAAGAGATATTTTCACAGCCCAGATAGTAGATTACCAGGAAGACACTCCTATAGGAATCGTGATGTACAAATACATTAGTTGATGGTATGAAAAGACATATCAAGCTTTGGAGAGGATTGAGTACATTAGAGAAGTGTAGGCAGGTTGAGACATAGAAGAACATGGTATTTGAGTACACACATATTATAGTATCACCATAATACACAAGGCAGTGCAACAATGGACGCAAATGGTACAAGAACCTCATCAGATAATGCAAGAAAGGTGGGAATAGTGTGTGAGGAGATGGGAGAAAATAAATAAGGAAATGAGAGCTATCCATCTACCAGAGTTCGGGCAACCTGAGGACTTCACAGACTTGTGGGACATAGTCAGGAAACACATTGAACTGGACCAGGCAACTGAAGAAGAAATTACATAGATTTCAACCCTTGTCCCTAGACAGGTGAAGAAGTTCATGAAGCCCCCTTATCAGAGCATCGACATTTTTTCAGTTGTTGAGTCCCAAGATGGATAAATACAAAAAACATGTGGTGGAGATGAAAAAGTTCCTTAGTGCACCAATGGACCAGCACAATTTTCCTTATGCCAACACATGCGAAGAACTCTTTTTCTAGTGGTCGGAATATAAGAGGAATAATCCACTACAATAGAACACCAAGATAACTAGAGATAACAGGAGAAAGACATGTGGATTAAGTCCAATTTGCTTTTGTTTATTTGATAAGACTCAACATAGTAGCTATTTTTAGATCATTTACTTTTATAAATAAAGACATCGACCATGTATAAGGGGTGATGGTTTTTGCATAGGATAAAGGATTTTATTTTGTAAGAGAACTATTTCTCAGACAAAGATTTTTTGAATTCAGAAGTTATGCATAGAACCAGAAGCATTTTCATCTAAAAGCGTGAATGTGATTGAACTTGTGGATTGATTCCATTTTCAACTCAATGTTTGTTGTTGTCTCGAGTAAGATCTGTTATGATTATTTCTTAAGTTATCTTTAAATTATTTACAGTGCTTTATTTCAAACTGTTGAAAATAAATCGATAATGTTTAACATGTGATTTGTGGTAAGGTGTGGTGAAATTATTTTCTAGCCTCTATTATATTGCATGCGTACTCTCTTCAAATTTTCTCTCAAATAATATCTAATGGTCTGGAAAAGTGATAGTATTATTTCTAATATGAACTTGACGTAATTGTTACTTACATACCCTGGCACAAAGGTTATCCCAAGGACCAGTATTCTCCCAAATAGATCAAATTTTTTTTCAATACAATATAAAACATGGTAAACCGAAAAAGGGAATTGATTCATTAGGAGGAAATATTTGAAAGGTACATAGATATATCATTGTTAAATCCCATCGAAACTTGTCGAATCATTGATCTTTAGAATTGTACCACCATTAAACGCTGAAGAGTCTAATTAGGCCTCATCGATGGGTACAACTCCTACTGTTGAGTCAAAGGGAATTCTGACCCCTCAATAGAATTGGCGCTAGAAGGAGGGCCTGACCGAATGCATGGCTAGCCGCAATAGTTCTCTAAACATAAACTTATATCAAATATCCTATAGATTCAAAATGACCCACATGCATGGCTAGTCCTATAAGGGATATCCCTAATATTGAAGGTACCCAACCACAAGTGAGTCACCACAAGTGGAATACGGTTCATACCATAACCCAAAAATACCTTATCCAACCCCCCAAGACAAATTCAATGAAATTAGTAGTATTACTAGGGCTTACGCTTGACAAATTGGATCATTACCATTAGCTTTGTTTCTTCCCCGTAGAAATAAAAATGTTAGACCAATGGTTGACACTCCAAACCACACCTTTGTTCATATGGTTAAATATCTAGTATATTTCACCACTACTGAAATTGACCGACCTCTCAGTTTCATTCCCGAAATTGCTCTTGTAACCCCACCCAAAAGAACTTACTTCAACGTAGAGGATTTTGACTCTGAAGCAGAAAGTTCCAATGTAGAAAACTTGGACATCGAGTCTAATAACATGGGAGACAATAAAGAGGAGGTCCCAGAAGTTATGACCAACTAGTAAATAACCATCCATGGTTGGCTAGGGATTCCCTAGCCTTACCTGGTAGGTTACATCGATTTCCTAAGCACCTAGAAAAACTTCTTCTAAAATTTGACCCTGAAACCTCCAGACTACTCGAAGATCATATCAAAAAATTCATATTAGCGATTAGGCTAATGAATGTCCAACATGGAGACGTAGTATGTTGATTGTTCCCCTACACATTTGAGAACTTGGCTTCA
>ML834909.1:26253-49124 GCA_009831015.1 Picea engelmannii
AAATGTAAGAGTAATAAGTAATGTTTGGTGACTGTAATTTATATTGTTAAGGTGATATGTAAAGGTAACGCTATGGTTTCATATTGTCTCTGAAATATGTAAGAGTAATAAGTAATGTATGGTGACTGTAATTTATATTGTTAAGGTGATATGTAGAGGTATGGTCTTCATGTAATGATCGACGTAATGTAATGTTGAAGGTATGCTTATGGTAATGTTATTTCTAAGGTTATCACTGTTTTATGGTATTGATTTTGTATTGAAACGTTGATGTTAATGCTAAAGGTTATGACAATAAAATGTGATGTTGTTGTGGATAATGTTACTAAAGATTTATGGTATTGGTGACATACAAGATGTAATGAGATTAATAATTTAATTGCCGAATAAGGGTAATAAAATATAATGTGATTAATATCTCAGGGTAATGTTGTTAAATTGTTGCAATCGTTAACCAAACGTAATTTCTTCAAACTAAGCACAATCGTTTAATATGAGTTAGTGATGAGAATTAGCAATCATTGATTTTACATTGTGTCCACAGGGTGGTTTGGGTAACTCGTTGATTATTGAAATTAAATGGAGGTTTTGGTCTGTAATCGATACCCTTTTGAGTCGTAGATAACGCCTTGTCTTAACCACGTTTGGTCGGCGTCGGAGTCCTTCCGACTTGGGCCTTCCGTAGGGGACATGGTGGTCCTTTTGACTATTGTTGTAGTGGTTGGTAATTGTTTGTTGCTTGGTCTGTTCGTTGTCGGGTTAATTTCAGGGATTGTACTATAATTGGAATTGTCCCAACCCATAGTGGTATGATATCAGACTCTTCGATCTGATAAAGCTAGTCGCTCTGTATATAAGTCTGTGTGTGTGATTATTTTCTGTGTAAAGAATCTAGTGTCGTATCAAGAGTCTCGAGCCCTTTAAAGGTAGGGTTTCCACTCTTGCGACACACCTCTAAGGTCGTATCAGTAGTCTCGGGCTCTTTAAAGGTAGAGTTCCCACCACTGCGACCTCCTGACAGAGATTACTAGTTTCTGCCTGAGCAGTCAGCTAGGAGCCTATCTGACATTCTCTCTCTCCAGAGCAGAGAACTAAGATTAAACGCCCTGCTTTCCTGTGCAGAAATAGTAAAATCTATTGCTATGGATTCTTCCATCTGTGTTCGTACTGTACATAACACAGTATGTCGTTTAATGCTTGCAGTTACTTGTTATGCGTCTTATGTCTATGGTCGTTTAATGCTTGCAGTTACTTGTTGTGCGCCTTATGTCTTCTTGCTGTGATCATCGTGGTTGCGTCTTGTTAGTCGTCGGGTGGCGACGTAGAGTCAAGTGTGTCTGTTTCCTTTTTACACGCGTGCACACACCTTAAACAAAAAAATTTTTTGCACATGTTATCAGAGTTGTTGTCGTAACGAGGAGGATGTTACAATGGTAAAGGCATAACTCTATCCCTCTTATGTCTAGGGCTCATGTCATAGTTGAATATTATTTGTTGGATCATCTCTTATTGACTATTTATAAGTGGCCATCTCCTCTCCTAGTAACAGTAGCCTATAATCGAGGAATACCATTATTCAACATTTGGATCCGAAAAACAATGCGCTACTCCAACTAACATGAAAAAGATTTGAGGATTTTTAGAACGGTTGGACTCTGTAGTGGGATATTGATGAAGGTTTATATACGTGTAGGCTATGGTTCGTGTCAATATCAAGTTGATGTACTCTTAGGGCTATGGATGATGGAGGTCATGGCACCAAAGCTAGCAATGGAAGATGAGAGATTGGATTACTTAGTTGACCCACTAGAGAGACAATTGCTCTATAAAGGTCTGCTTCCATGCACACAAGGAACTTCGATGGGTGTAGGGGGGAGGTACCCCATGGGCGCATATCTGTTGGAGGAGAACATGATGAACATCCTTGGTGAGTTAGCACATGGATTGTCCAACATTCCAAAGTGGAAGCTAAGTTGGAGGTGAGGGCACAAGACCTTGGTATTGTTTTCTCCGAGGGCATTAATGTTACCTCAATCATACCAACTACAACACATGTTGGAGTGGATATTGCAAATCCAGGGCTGTCAACTCACCAAATTAAAGAGACTGGATCTTTTACCTAACTTAATGTAGGATTGATACCAATGACCTAACCTTGGCCTCCTATGGGGAGTTTGAACTTTTATCATGCAATAGTTTTGGTTTGTATGGGCCAAAACCCGATGGAGGCTTTATTAGAAAATCAATGGATCTTACCCTTGTGAGTGACTCTACTATAGTTGAGGCAGGGAGTTGAGGGCATCTTAATATAGAAGGAGAAAGGTAACCCAAGAGACATAAATATATTAAAAATATAGATGAGATGATAAGCATGAACTTAGGGGCCAAAACCAAGCTCAATGATGTGATGGAATTGAAAGAATAAGTGGTTGTTTGCCATGTCCCCATTTTTGGGTTCCCGTGTTCTGCAGTGGAAATGACCTACTTGACTTGTCAATGAAGTAAAAGGGAGTCAAAAGGTGTTATTTAATGTCACTTAGTTATATGTTATGTTTTTAAAGTGACATTAAGGAAATAAAGTAACTTTAGATTAATGAGTTACTTAAACATTATTAAAAGTGACTTTTAATCTTAAAGTGAAAGAAAAAGAGGAATAAGGGTCATATTTGATTTAGTCAAAAAGGGGAAAGTTCTAGAAGGCATGAAAGAAAGATAAAAGGAGGGGTAGTGCTTCACTTTGGATTACGCTTTTGGAATGATATCTTTGGAGTGCTCTTGGAGCTAAGGTTTTCATTAGGGTTTGGAAAAACCCTTCCATTTAGTTTAGTTCCAGTGGCGCAATATCCACCCTAGTTAGATAAGGAGGAGGATCCATCCAGGATCTTCAACTGAGCTTCATTTGTGGTTTGATATCAGTTTGGTGGTGTAGATTCGTGGGATTTTCTAGTGGTGACTGTGACATCTTCCGGGTTTTTTGTTTGATATTGTGTGTTTTCAGTGATGTACTGCAACTGCCATAGAATCCATTAGATATTGTACTTTGGGTTCCATTCATAATAAAATGCCCATGTGTTTTCTTCATATTATGAGTTTTTAAATTGCATGCAATATGTTTGACATAATGTTTATTGGTAGAATCATGCAATTCATTGTCAACCAAATTATGCCATAAAAAATACTTGTAATGCAAATTGTTTGACAAAATCACTAGTATCCTAGCCTACCATAGTTGGGGATATTACAGTGGTATTAGAGTTGGAGATCTTGCCAGCTTGAAGGGAAATAGTGATACCAAGGCCAAGTTCTCTTAGAGAAGGGATCGAATCTCCTTCAGTGGAACAAGATCTGACTATTAGAGGACCAAACTAGACTGTTGGTCGAGTTCCCTCACTTGTGTATCGAGATCTTTCTAGTTGGGCTGAGTTATTTCTCTACAAGGTCGAATCTGGCCATTAAGGAACCGAGTTCCAACTGTTGGATGGTATTTTGCTTAGTTGAGCTGAGTCATAGCTGAAGGTGCAACGATTTACCTTGTGTTTATCTTCAGTAAAGAACTGCAAGAAATTGTTGAGAGAAATCGTGAGTCTACATTGAAAGAGCAATTTGTATACTTTGCAGGTCGAAAGGAATTGGAGAGGCCGTGAGGTTATTCGAACATGCCATCATATTATACTTTATTCTCAGTCTCGTGGATAACGATTCGTTGGAGGAGTTCGTGGGTTCCTTAAGGCTGATTCATTCCTTTTGTGGTAGGGTCGTGGCACTTGGAGGGTTCTAGGAGGGTCGAATCCCTCCCTTGAGCTAGATCGCGAGGCAAGGGAGCCATGGGGGCTCTAGACGAGGCCTCAAGTCTCTTAGTGAGCTGCGTGGGGATAGAGAGAAGGTCTGCGAACCATTATCGAAGGCCACGAGATATAGGAGAGGGAGTCGAGAGCTCCAGTGCAGGCCGCGAAGGTCCTTTGCATGTCGCGAGAGTCTTTTACAGGCCACGAGGATGTTGTGTGGTGGTCCAAGTGCCCTATATGCAGAGTCGTGAGCACATGAGGAGGAAACGAGATGTTGGGGGTGATTTACTATGCTTGCAAGATCATGTGGCACTTGAGGGGAGCCATGAGCTCATTGGGCGGAACCGTGATGGATTGTAGGCTATGGAACAGTCTTGATAGGGTCTTGGAAGGGCCATAAGCCTTATTGGGGGGTTGATCTACTCACAGGAGGTCGTTCGTGCTTGGGGAAGACAACAACATATGCCAGGAGATTCATGGCATCATTTTCCAGGTTTCGAGTTTATCTATTGTGTGTATTGAAGCTGCCATAACAACCAAAAGATTTTTTGTACTATGTTGTTTATGGAAAATTATCAACCAAGTTTGTCATTGAAATATATGTAATGCAAATTGTTTGTCAAAAGCATATAACCATAAATAACACAACTTGAACAGTAAACCATAATACCCTAGCCTATCTCCATTGGGGATATTACAGTTTGAGGGGAAATCAATGAAAAAAAAACATTTTCATATTGTTTCCGTGAAGTAACCAGAACTTATTCTAGCAATGCAATGCTTTAGGAAGATAAATCTAGAACGCCTCGATGAAATTACAAGGGAGTTAATAGAAATTTCATACATTCCTTACTACCGAGAGTATCTAACATTGGGTTAGGAGATCCGTGCAGGTTTGTCCTTTAAAGACTATTACACCCTCTGGTATGGAAGCTGGCCCAAGGATCTGGACGAGAATTCCCTTAAAATCACATGGCAAAAATGGAAGAAAGATGAGCATGAAGGACAGGTGGAAGAACATGCATCTAGCCATGTTGAGGGTGTGTGCATAGAGGAGGACCAAACAACAACTCATGATACACCATTAGAGTTAACCGATGAGGCCATTGACACTAGTTTGTTGGAGGGGAAAGATGAGGATGCAACATTTTGTCCTACTTATGATGACTATGAGACGATGTTCTAATCAGTCGATGTTAAAGATCCCACATCTCTCCTTGTGTATAGTGCTGATGATGAGAGTGGTTCAAGCATGACAACAACTTTGCATGATGAGGATTCAACACCTCACCTTGTTTATGACATGTAGGATGACACAAGCATGATTGTACCAGAATATGACAAAGGTTGAGAGTTATGTGTGGAGGATAACAACGAAGGGGTTGATTTGGTGGATGAGAGCAGATCGAAAAACTTGTATGAGGATGGTAGTCCACATTGCATGGTATCATTTAGTGAGTCAATTGATCCCTTATGTGACAACCCACACCATGTTAATGAAATAAGATTGCGTGATTTGGAGAACTGACTTTTGATCACATGGGAGAAAATTGTGCAGGTGTTGATGAGGGAAGATGGTTCTCATAAGTTTATTGAAGACCTTATGTGGAAAACCTAATTGGAGGAGAGGAAAAATGGAATTGCAGATGGAGTAACTAGTACCCAATTGCACATCATCAAAGAGGCACTAGAGTAGATAAAATATGATTACTTGTAGTTGTTCATGGATAGGGACCTTGCTCTTAAGTTCATTGAAGACAAGGAAAGGGAGGTCGAGGAGATTTTTTACTAGTTGAGTTTGGCACGATCTTCAACATTGACAATACCAGAGACTCCATCATCTTTAGCAGTCATGACACATGAGGGCGTGAGTGGCACTCAAGATTCGAGGGAGGGGCCTCTTGTGACTATCCTGCACGAGGAGTATTCAGAGTTGCAGGGACTTGAGGAGAGATTAGACGTAGAGGGTTTTGACCATGAGCTTGTTTTTCATCGTGGGGATCATGAGCCACTTCTATTGGAGAGCCCACTAAAGGCTCAAGGATTAGTTGTGGAGGAGATAGTTGAGCACATTCCTTGGGGACCAGCTCGCAAGGAAGTATATGCATCCATGGATTAGGTGGGTGGGTATATGACAAACATGGACATGATCTGGGATACAGGTTCATAAAACATCAGTAGAGTGATGGATACAATAGCTCTTTAAAGGATACAAGATGGTGTAGGATGACTCAATGATAGGTAGCTGTATGCAGGGATATTCACTGGTATGCGGTAGTGTACAATGGAGTTGTGGTGTGTTGTTTCCGCTAGGGAGACCTCCTAGTAGAGTCCTCAAGCATACCATTGAGTTGTGATTTCCTAGGATCAGTGAGTGGATGGGTGAACTTCAGGGAGAAACATATCTCTCAATGACTGATCTTCATCTGGAATGTCAGCAGATGAGGGCTAGGGAGTAGGATAGTCACAGGTATGCTTCCAGACTTCGTTATGATCTCTTTTTCATACCCTTTGGGTTGACCAATGAACTAGTCACTGTCTAGTATTGCAAGTAGTGGCAAAGGCATCTATTGTTGTTATTTCATGCCCTAATTATATACAACAAGACTTGGAAGTTTCACTTGAGTTAGTTGGGAAAGACAGGTGGCATTGTGGTCATGTCAGAGGTCTTTCATTTGGACCATGTGATATGTACGTAGAGTGCACATGAGGAGATCCAAACTTTATTGGATTGGTTCACAGAGATTTTAGTAGGCATTGGGAGTGATGGACTTCCAATTTGGTGGTGGGACCCTGACATTCATCAGAGTGATAGATTGCTTCAGATGATTAGGGTGATCAACAAGGTTGTGACAACGATTGGCCTACGTCATTGTGAGGATGATGTGAGAGGAGTTGTTGAGCCTTGTTCTATATGGCAAGGTATATTTTCCCTCATGATACACAGGATCGAGTCTATCTGTGGTCTAGTAGGCTTTGACATCATTAAGAAGCCTTGGTGAGACATGATTCAGGATAGTGATTTCAATTTGGGGGTCCAAGAGAGGAGACCACAGTTTGAACATGGTGGTGTGACAATTATGATTGGAGGGACTGTAGTGTTTGACAACTCAACAACTAATACAAATGAGATGGCCAACTTTTGCATTCTAGAGTTTGCTCTTGGGATTCTTAGGTTTGTTTGCTTGGAGGAATGGTGCTATGAGGGGTTGATCGAGTTTGTGCAACTTCTGGTTGCGTGGATTATCAGAGGCAGTCAGGTGGATTCTTGTATTTGTACCTTGCATATTAGGGCTATAGGGTGCTTCACATCATACATGTTAGTTTGGGACCCTCACGACTTTACTACTTATAGGCCAGTCCAAGAGAGGTTTGCATGGAGGGACTTTGCAGACGATGTGTTGAGAGATTTTCCAGACGATGCTTGGATGATGTAGTCTAGGTAGGAGGATAAGATATTTATGATCAGAGTGGCACAACGTCAACATGATGGGTCCTTTTTGGTGATAGCAAGGGACTCTAGGATTTTATGGGTAGACAATTTGGCAGTTGGTATAGATGGGAGAGCTAGTTGTTACTTTCAAGAGGCCCCTTCTGTTAGTACATTGAAGGGCAATATTGTGGGCGGGAGGTACTCCACATCTTTCAAATTGGTTTGGGACCCAATGATCATTATTAGTTTCAGTTAGGTTCATATTGTTGTTCCTATGGGTGTGATGGCCTTGCTTGAGGATAAAAAATCTTTGGGAAGGGGGGATTTGTCATGTCACCATTTTTGGGTTCACCTGTTCTATAGTGGAAATGACTTCCGTGGCTTGTTAGTGAAGAAAAATGGAGTCAAAGGGGGTTATTTAATGTCACTTGGTTAGGAGATGTTATGTTTTTAAAGTGACATTAATGAAATAAAGTAACTTTAGATTAATGAGTTACTTATGTTAGAAAAATAGGTGTGCTCGTTTCACCATAGACAATATAGCAATATTGTAACCCAACCATATGCACAAAGGCCACCCTCGAGCACCTTAACCTTAACAGAGAGAATAATTCCAGAAGAAAACCCTAGAGCATACCTCTCTCTAGAGCTAGCATACCAGGCAGAAAGTCCAAACCATAACCAAAGAGAAAGTCCAAGCCAAAATCGAAATGTGAGTTGTAGCAGCTGCAGCTGCAACTGCAGCTCCTCTCCAAACTTGTGCACCAATGGTATTATGCAGTTGTGAGAGTGAGAGTGAAAAAAGAGTTCTAGCGCCCTCTTATTTATAGTCCTCCAAGTGACCTAATTGGGTCGAATTCTACTTCTGGAGGCTAATAACTCAATAATAAATATTCTCTTGAGTCGACTTGTCTCCTAGGGTTATTATCCAACGTTTTAGGGTTTCTCTTGCTTCCCAGAATATTCTAGTCTCGTCAGGGTTACATGTAGAGGTTAATACCTCCTGCAACTACCATAATATCAACACTCCCTCCTAGCTAGGAAGGTATTAAAGGAAATGGTCTTGAGCACACACATACCATTCAACCAGTAGCATCATCATAGCCACACAATCTATTTCATGGTCAAATCATGAGTACCATCATCACTATCAGTATCATTTGATAGCATTAATTACATCATCTCTAGAATCCATACTCCATCTGAGTAATCGGGCATGATGCTGAATAAGTCACTCACTCCACAGAATGATACAAGAATCATTCTTCTAATCTGGACATATGTCCGAGAAGAATGATTGTCCTGGACCATTTTCCACAAGGAGAATGTCTTTCCATCAATATACTGACTATCCATATAGCTAGAAATCATCTCCAACACTATTGATAGTCTCAATGGCAATCAAAACAATGCCATCCAATAAAACACAATTGTGTCTATCCATAATAGTACACAACTACTACCCAATTGTGCACAACCACTCCTAGTAGCACACAACTACCAACCAGTGACACATAGTCACTACCAATGGATCACATCCACCACAATAGCATACAACTACTATCCATAGACATATACTCTCCAGAAAAATCATATCATTTGATATCAACCTATATAAAACAATATCATGATATAAATTGAGTCATTTGGGCCATTCTTCCACTCACATCTGTGATATATGGAAGAACATCTTCCCTTAGAAAGTAAAGCATCAACCATGGGCTATCTGGAATATTCTTATCAAACATAGAAGAATAATTGTCCCTGATTTCTGAGCATGGACCATTCACTTAACTGGGCCATTCCTCCGACACTAATCATAGTGCAACCTTGAGAGAATGAGTCTTCCCTAGGGAATGCTTGTCCTTGATTTCTGAACCCGGACCATTCACCTAACTGGGCCATTCCTCCAACACTAATCACAGTGAAACCTTGAGAGAATGAGTCTTCCCCACAGAATGATTGTCTGGACCATTTCCTATGGAAAACATTGTCCCGCACAAACCTCCAAAATGAACCATTCTTCGAAAATGCTCACAACTGTGAACTTCAAAAGAATGACTGCTCGATGAGGCATACAATTCTACTTGAACACTACTCAGAGTGACTGCCAAGAAGAACAATTATCTTGGACCATTTCCCTAGACTGGCCACAAGAGGAATCACTGTCTATGGTACATCAACAATCTATCAGACCATTTTCATTACGAAAATGACTGTCTCATCTGGACCATTTCTTGAGCTGGAAAATGCATGTCCGTCAGAAATCTCGAACCACTTTCCAAACGGGAAAGGAACTGCCCATCCTGGACCATTTTCCAAATTGGAAAATGATTGTCCGTAAATCAATAACATATCAGTGATCCCTCCCAACCTGGGAGTAATCACTTCTTTTTCCAATAAGGAAGTCGTCTCCACAAGCCCCAACTTGTCTCTTAAGTACGCATTTTTTTTTATCTTGGACAGAGGCTTTACCAAAATATTTGTTATCTGCTCATCTGTGGAGATATACTGGAGAACCAGTTCTCTCTTTTGGAATTTATCATGGAGAATATAATGATTGATCTCAATGTACTTCGACCTGTCATGGAACACTGGTTTCTTGAAAGCTTCACATAGCTCTGATCATTACAATATATCATCAAATTCAACACCTGATCAGACGGTCCAAAAATTAACTTATTACTTCTGTACAAGCATCACAAGATGCAATATACTATGTTTCTGTATTGTTGATTGCAACAGAGTTTTGTTCCCTGCTAGCTCATGACATCGTGGAAAAGTTCAAACTAAAACATATCCAAGTAGCACTCCTTCTGTCATATGTACTCTCTACCCAATCTCAATCGATAAATTCATGCAACTGTATGCCATAATTTAAACGTCCCACAAAACAAATATCCGGCTGAGTATCCTCCAAATACATTAACAAGCCAATCAATTGTCAATACAAAGACGGGTCTACTGGATTAGAGTCGTGTAATGTCCCCACTTTGGGACATCATTATATTACAGAGTGTTATGATGACCAGAGTAGCTAGATGGAGGTTATAGCAAGTACAAGAGATATTTAGGGGTTTTCTGGCGTTCGACTTGCATCGCTCATCTTATTTCATTGTCATGATCCATTCCGCACAACTTGGCTTTGGTTCCATTGCATTTCGACGATTTCCGTAATTTTGAGTTATTTTGGGCTATATGTTAATTAAAATCACTAAGGAGGTCATATTGGACATAATACTTGGAGGAACCTCTTAGTGTAATAACTCATCGGAATCGAGAGGAATATCACTACAAGATAGGATGATGAGAAGTGACTTTTAGTGGCCAGGGAAGCCCCAAGGAGGGATAAACAACGTTTTAGAGGTAAAATGGTTAATTAATTAATTAAAGTGATTTAATTAATTAATTAATAATTAAATAAAGTAAAAGTTACTCGGAGAGACAAGGTGAGTAGGGAGGATAAAAGAGAGATAGGGGCCTCTATTCTCTCATTATGTTGTTTATCAGTTGATATTTGGCTTCTTGCTAGTGATCTGATGCACTTGGGGGTTTTAAGGGTTTTGACTTAACAAATCCTAGAGATCAGCTCGGTGGTGAAAGATCCCACCCAACCTGGTCCAAGCTTGGTCACAGAGGTGAAATATTCCTCCCTCACCATTCTACACCAGATCTATTTAGTCACATGTGGATTCTACATCAACCACATGTACATAACGTAAGTGGTGCGTACCATTCATGGTTTCCAACAGGAGCGCACACTAGAGGAACTAGATCCACTCAATTTGGGCAAGGAGAAGGAGTTTCAAGGGGTTTGTCTATTGAGTTATCATGGTAGAGGACATAATGCCTTTCTTGGTCTACTTGTGGTGTGTTTGGGCTGAGATATGATTTATTATGAGCATGCCATGATTCCCCTTAGTGAAGTGCGCAATTCCTGAAGAGGATCTATTCATGTGGGGGGAACAACTCCATTCTTCAGCAAAGGAACTCTCCTACAATGTTTTGAGATCTCAGATATACTCTTCTGAGGCGTTTTAAGGTGGATGGGAGTGAAGGAGGAAGAGGGCCGAAATCTCCATAGAGCTACAGCCAGGAACTAGTGCGCAACTCTCCCAGCTTTAGGGTTTGGTTCATCAGTGGGAAAAGATCTTAGTTGTCATTTATCTTCTGCAACTATTTGGCCTTTGGAGGCTTGTATCATCTCTTCTTGGGTTATTTTTATTTTGTTATGAGTTCTCAGTTATATTGTTCCAGATCTGTAGATATACTGTATCAAGATCTTCTACTACTACGAATACAATCGAATCTGAGTTATTTTTGGTTATTCCTTGTGTTGTTGATCTTGTATCTTGTTGTGGTATGTTCCATTTCTATATCTTTTGATTATGGTTGCAAAAACACATTAAAATCATCAGTATAAACCCTAGCGCAACCTAAAAGATAAAAATCAACAAAGTGTTTGACGAAATGCCATAACCAGAAAACCCATAAAAAGCAATGAAAAGCACAATATTCCTGACATCTTGGCTTGGGAACATTACAGTGGTACTAGAGCATGCCATGATTCCCCTTAGTGAAGTGCAAAATTCTTGAAGAGGATATATTTATGTGGGGGGCACAACTCCATTATTCAACAAAGGAAACCTCCTACAGTGTTTTGAGATCTAAGATATACTCTTCTTAGGCATTTTGAGGTGGATGGGAGTGAAAGAGGAAGTGGGCCGAAATCTCCATAGAGCTACAACCAGGAACTAGTGCGCAACTCTCCCAGCTTGAGGGTTTGGTCCATCAGTGGGAAAAGATCTCAGTTGTCATTTATCTTCTGTGGCTATTTCTCCTTTAGAGGTTTGTATCATCTCTTCTTGGGTTATTGTCATTTTGTTATGAGCTCTCAGTTATATTGTTCCAGATCTGTAGATCTATTGTATGGAGATCTTCTACTACTATGAATAAAATTGGATCTGAGGTACTTTTGGTTATTCCTTGTGTTGTTGATCTTGTATCTTGTTGAGGTATGTTCCATTGCTATTTATTTTGATTATTGTTGCAAACATACATTACATTACATATGCACAGTTGAGAAAAACAAGCACACCAAAAGCACACATTACATATTTTCAGAGGATGGAAATTATGGTGATAGATATATCTCAGCGAAGATTGGTGATTTTATTCACGGAAGGTCTAGCTGAACCTCTGAGAGGATGGATGAAGACCTTTAGGCCAACCACATTGCATGAGGCCATCATGATATCCCATGACATGAAGGATGCAATAAAAAAGAAGGTACCAACAAAATCCTTCATTCTTCAAGGAGGTAAGGAGACGAAGTTTTCCCAGAAGTCATGGAGAGGGAAGGACATGACGAATGAGGAGGCTAGGAGAGAAATAAGAAGGAAGAAACTTTGCTTCAGTTGCAAAGATCTGTGGGAAACAAGTCATAGATGTATGGGCAAAGGTAAAGTCCATTACATTGAGGTAGTTTCTGATGAGGAGGATGATGGTGATGACAAATGTATTGGTCTAGATAATGGTGAGGAATCACATACTATAGAGCATATTCCATTGGAAGACAACCCTAAGGGAATGACCAATGCCACCCTTTCGGGAGTCCCTAAATATTATACCTTCAGGATCAGAGGCATTGTGCAGGGGCAGAGGGTTACAACACTGGTGGATGGTGGAGCCACCCACAAATTCATTGATGTTTCACTTGTCACTAGGAGAAATATCCCTACAAAGGATTTCGAGGGACTCAGTGTGGTGGTAGTAGATGAGTACAACATGATGTGTACTCAGAGGATCAGGGGACTAGAAGTAACCTTGGGAAAATATACATTGACTGATGACTTTTACGTCGTGGATTTAGAAGACACTCATGTGGTGCTAGGAGTTTAGTGGCTATACTCTTTGGGAGATATCCACATGAATTATAAGGACATGAGGATGGAGTTCTAGGACAAGCGTGGAAAACGAGTCATCCTAAGAGGTATGTCGATAGGTGCTCCCAGGATCGTGTCTAACCAACATATGCAGGCCCTTTTTAGACATGGGGACGTGGCTTGCATGGAAGAATTCTTGATCACCATGGAGAAGCCATCACATGAGCATAATCATTACACTTCACATATCTAGGCATTGTTTGGAAAGCATGAGAGAGTGTTTGAACCATTGCCGATAGGGAGACCACCCGACAGAGGATTTGAACATGTCATTGAGATAGAAGAGGGGTCGAAGCCCATGATCACCACCCCTTATAGGCATCCCAAAAGATTCAAGGAGGAAATAGAGAAGGCTATAAAGGATTTGCTAGAGATGGGACACATCAGGCCTAACTCTAGTCATTTGGCTTCGTCCGTTGTACTAGTGAAGAAAAAATATGGTACTATGAGGATGTGCATAGACTACATGGAACTAAATAAGAAGACCATAAAAAATCGATACCCAATACCCAAGATTGATGACATGATCGCTGATATGCATGTAGCAGTGTACTTATCAAAGGCTGATCTGTGATCGTGATACCACCATATTTAGGTCAAGAAGGAGGATATCCAAAAAACAACATTCAAGTGTCACTATGGGCACTACGAGTTTCTAGTCACACCCTTTGGGTTGACTAATACACTAGCTACCTTTCATTCATGCATGAACCATATCTTCAACAAATAGTTGAGGAAATTTTTACTGGTTTTCTTTGACAATCCTCTCATCTACAACATGAAATGGGAGGAACACCTAAATCATGTGGAAGATATTCTCACCATTATGGAGGAACAATCATTTTTTTCCAAGGAGGTAAAGTGTGAGTTCGAGTTGACAGAGATTCTCTATCTGGGGCATGTGATTGGTGTTGAGGGAGTAAAGGTACATTAGGATAAGATTCCGACCATCTTAGACTGGCCCACCCTCAGGTCACTCAAATATCTATGAGGATTCTTCATGATATGTAACTATTACAAGAACTTTGTGAAAGGATTCTCATAGTTGGTTGTGCAATTAACATACCTCACCAAGAAGGGGGCGTTTCGATGGTCAGATGATACTCATGTAGCATTTGATAGAATGAAGAGGGCCATGAACACTTGCCCAGTATTAGCATTCCCATATTTTACACAACCTTTTTTCCTGGAGT
The DNA here is from genome assembly GCA_009831015.1 of Picea engelmannii. Lineage (NCBI taxonomy): Eukaryota > Viridiplantae > Streptophyta > Pinopsida > Pinales > Pinaceae > Picea > Picea engelmannii. Next base: position 40,610 of record ML834909.1, read on the forward strand.
GTGATGCATCCGATGAAGGGATAAGAGTAATACTAATGCATAATCGACATCCAATAGCTTTCGAGAGCAGAAATCTAAGGGAGCCTGAGAATCTCTACCCGATCTATGATAAGGAGATTTTGGCCATAATGCATGCCTTGGCAAAATTTAGATATTACTTGGTGGGAGGACGCTTTGTGGTTCAGACTGGCCACAACAACTTGAGATACTTCTTGGAGCAACGAGACCTGAATGAGAGGCCAAAAAAATGGGTGAGTAAGGTACATGCATATGATTTCTACATTGAGTAATTAAAGGAAAATAAGAACATAGTTGCTAATGCCTTATCCAAGAGACTTGCACCCTTCCCCATGACAAAGATCTCAACAGATTGGAAGTCCATTCTCTTGGTGGAATACTCCAAGAATACCTTTGCTTGAGAGATGATGGAGGGCAGTATTCAATATGAAAGGTACAGGGTAGTGGATGACATAATATACTAAAAACACATGATCTATATTGTCCTTGAGTCCACACTCAAGGATAATATTTTGAGGGTAGTGCATGATGCACCACTGGCATGGAACTAGGAGTATATTAAGACCTACAAGAAGGTGAGGGAGAGATTCTCATGGAAGGGTCTCAAAGGAGATGTACTTCGTCATGTGAGGGAGTACATGAATTTCTAGCATAACAAGTCATAGTTCACACCTCTTGCATGACTGCTTCAACCATTACCAATTCCAGAGCAGAAGTGGGAAAGCATTTCCATGGAATTCATCACAGGATTACCAAAGGTGCAGGGCAAGGACTGTATCTATGTGGTAGTTGACAGGTTGAATAAATATGCACACTTCTTTGATATTCCTACAGAGTACAACACATCTCATGTAGCATATCTATTCTTCGGGGAGGTTTTTAGACTCCATGGCCTTCCGAGGAACATAGTCAGTGACAGGGACAAAAGGTTTCTCAGTGCATTTTTGCAGGAGTTGTTCATGTTATCAAGGGCATAGTTAACACCTAGCACTAGCTATCACCCCCAAACATATGGGCAAACCGAGATAGTAAACAAATGGATCAAGGGGTACCTGAGGAACTATGTGTCAGAGAAACAACATGCATGTATAAAATGGTTGCATCTTGGGGAGCATTGATATAACACCATTTATCACATGCCCATTGGGATGATCCCATTCAAGGCATTGTATGGCTATGACACTGCATCTTTTTTGGATTTGGGGTTTGGAGAGAGTCGAGATCCTAAGGAAAAAGACTGTTTAGAGGAAAATCGGGACATCTTAAGAATCTTGAAGGAGAATTTGTAGGCCGCTCAGAATCAAAAAAATATGTATGCAAAAAGACACATGGTACAACACATATTTGAGGTTGGAGATCTTTCCTTTCTCAAATTGCAACTGTACAGACAATTGTCATTGAAGAAGAGTGGTCTAGAGAAGCTTAAGCCCTGCTTATACAGGCCCTACAAAGTGATCAGGAGAGTTGGGGAAGTAGCATACATGTTGGAGCTACTGAATGGCAGCATGATCCATAATACCTTCCATGTATCATGTGTCAAGAAGGAATTGGGACAAAAAGTCATCGCTTCAACAGATCTTCCTCCACTATATGAGGAGGGACAGTTGGTTCTAGCTCCTGAGAGGATTGTTGATGTCAGGGAATGAAAAATGAGGAGCAAGGTCATTCAAGAGTACTTGGTTGTATGGAGAGGATTTCCCACAACAGATGCTACCCAGGAAGGGGAGAAAATCTTACAACACCCTAATCTGGAATTTCTTGAGGACAAGCAATATTGGAAAGGGAGGACTATAATATCCCCTTCTAATTGACTATGATGGAGGATGACTTAATATCCTATATGACTCCCGTAGGATATATTAAACAAGAAAAAAGGGGAGTCAAGGATGTTTATTTGGTGTCACTAGGTAAAACGAATGAAAAATCCTAAAAGTGACATTAAATAAAATAAACAATTATATTTAAATGGAATTGGAGGGAAAATAAAGTGAAGATTTGATTTGGTCAAAATGGGGGAAAGATCTAGAAGGTCCAAAGAAAGGATAAATAGAGGATTAACCCTTCCCCTTGCTATTATGATTTGATATCTTATTGAGTGCTCTTGTAGCCAGCGTTTTCATTGGGGTTTTGAGAAAAACCCTTGCACTATAGGTTTAGTTTCGGTGGTACAATATCCACCCTAGATAGACAAGAGGAGGATTCACCCAGAGTCCTCATTGGAGTTCATTGGGGTGTTTGATTTCATACTGGAGGGAGTTGGGAAGCATATTGCCTTGTGCAGGGTGTTTGTGAAAATATTCAGGAAGAGGCCGAGCTTCAGATCCATAGGTGACAGGAGGGTTATCGTGCATATGTAAAATGGGGCATCCTTGCAGGTTGAGCACGAGTTGTCCCGCGAGGCCCCGCTAGACTCCATGTAGTCGTCCCACGAGGACCTCTGCGAATAGGGGTTTGCAGCCGTCTGCCGGAATGGGGTTGTGAGGATCTCAAGAGGGGATCACCTACATATCGACATTGCTAGAGCAAAGCATAATAAGGATTGGTGAGTCTTGGATCAATGGAAACCATAGATTGACATTATTCCAGGTTTTCTTGTGTGTTTATGTAGTAGATTATGATGTTTCTTGGAAGCCATTAGATTTGTGTGCTCAATAATATTCTGCACATGTTATTATAGCCATTAGACATCACTGTATTGATTTTGGAATTTTCCATCCATAATAAGATGCCATGATTATCTACTTTATTTTGTGAATGTTATATGTTTGACAATATTCTTCATTAAGCAAACTATCTATAAGAAGTTAACATCACATTCATATAAGAAGAAGCAACAAATTTCGGCCAGAAAATATAAAATTCCCTCCTAGCCTAGTTGGGGACATTACAATAACTCCTTGGCATATTCCCAATCTCCCTATATCCTCAAAAACTCTTAGTAAATCATCTTCAAGAACATCAAAGAAGTCTATAAAAAATTATGCAATCCACCTGTCAAGGCCAAGGATCTTATTCTTTTGAAAAGTACTAAGTACAAAAATAATTTCCTCCTTAGTCACTAGTCTATAGATGATATTATTCTCTTCTTAATTAACAAGCCTGGGAAAATATTACGCAACTTTAGTATCTCCCCTAATTTTTCTTTAGTAGATTCCTTAAAGATCTTCTTGAAGTGATGAACCCCTAGGTTTTCCAAATCATGGAACCCCCAAACCTTGTTGTCATCTGTATTTTTTAATTCCCAAATAATGTTGTTGTTTCGCCTATGCTTAGTGAAATTTTGAAAGTACTTAGTATTCTAATCACCGGCCTCAATCCACAAGGCTCAACTCTTAATGCTCTATTCTTTTTATTTATCCAATAGAAGCTTATTCCTTTTTTGTTCTAATGAAGTAGTCCTTTCTAGTATATCCTATCTAAATTTTCTAGTGAACTGTTCATATTAAACCAACTCCAATTCTTTCTCCACCTCCTTAAGCAAGAACTCCCTCTTTTTATGTCTCTCACTTGCCCACCGTGCAACTTTTTCTTTGACCAAGCTTAATGAAGAAGCAAGTTGAACACTAGCGATTTCTCCCAAACGCTCCCGATAATGCTTCCAATTATCCCTGACCAAACTCTGGAAATCCTCCTCTTCATACCAACTAGGATTATATTTAAACAAAGCTCCAAGTTTTTCTCCATCCCTACCTAGTTCAAGTACAATAGGAAAGTAATATGAACATATGACCTTTCCAACCCAAGTTCTATATCTTTCCACCCTATGCAGAAGAGCATTGTGTGCAAGAAACCAATCTAGCCTTTTAGCTACCCCTCTTGGACCAGATCTATTATTACTCCATATTGGTTGAAGATGGATAAGGTCTATGTCTACCCAACCTACCAATTCAAATTTGTCAACAAAATAATGAGCTAGTCTATCTTCGTAGGCAATGGTACCCCAAATTTCATCTCCATTCAAAGTAAAATTCAGATATCCACCAACAATGAGATTATCCACCCGATTTTTTTTTTAAAATAACAAATTGTCTGAGAACTGTTGCTTACCCTTAGAGGGTCCATACACATTTAGCAAGGTTAGAGAGTAGCCCAAACTCTTGTTGTGTACAATTGCGCAATGACCTGAGCATACAACAAAACAATTGACCAATGTAAGATTTTTATTAAACCCAATAATTATGCCTCCAGGAAAACTATATGAATCCAAACCATAGAAATCCCTGTTGTCAAACATCTTCTTCAAGTAAAGGATCAAAGGATCCCCTTTCCCCATTATAGTTTATTGAATCATTATTACATCAGGATTGTCCAACTCCACCAACCATTTGAGGGAGCGTTTTTAGCCTACCCCCCTGGGCCTCTCATATTAATAGATAATATCTTCACGGAGGAACCACCTTAGGGGTAGTTCCTACTCTAAGAACCCTTGAGATGAGTCTTTGTTTACCCTAGTGAACCTCCATTGCCAGTTTCTCCTTAGCTCGTTTGAGAGTCGATTTGTGACCTATATTTAAAGTGACAGACTCCTTAATTTGGTCATATCCCAACCCCTCAGAGACCCCTATATGTTAAGAGTTAGATCTAGGCCTCAAATGGTAGTTGCCCCCGCCCCCATAGGAAGTATTGGGAGAACCAATATTAGTCACACATGTAGGAACATAAGTTTGTATAAAGGAAGAGTGAGAATCATTATACAAGTTAACATAGAAGGAGTCTTCAACTCCTACAATAGTTGGAGAACTATAATTTGGAATCTTGAGTCTTTTATGTATTGAGTGATCAGAACATCTGGAATGTTGATTGGAATCATATATGGTAGGAATTTTAGAGTCTAATATAGGCAAGTGGGAAGAAGAGTTAAATTTCTTAACCAAGGGAGGGTCGGCAGGCAGTCCTTTGTTCCAGATAGTCTCCAACTTGTTCCATTGCAAAGCAATGAAGTCCAGATCTCCACAAATGTCTGCAATAATCATTCCTCCAACTATTGTGAACCAAAAATCGATGGATGGACATGTCCCTCACTACCAGATCCTTCAATGTAGAGGAAACCCCTTGTAAAATGTTCAGATCTTGTGACTTAGACCTAGACTTCACCTCCAATCCACATTGTTCCTTGGGATTCTCAATAAGCATAGAAGAAGGGTGGTTCCTTCAACTACCACCACTTTTGCTTCCTTAACTTTCCATTATTTCTTCTAAAAGTTCTTCCCCTAGTCGCCCATAACATGTCCATAATTATGGCAACACACACCTCTGAAAGGGATGTTTAAGTAGTCTAATATTTGAGTCTAAGATTGGTCACCTACCACAATGTCTATGGATTCAAACAAACCCTGTCAAATATCAATCTCAACTAGAATACAAGCCACTGAGTCTGAATAGATATATTTATAGTTATCATATGTAGTGATAAAATTTCCCAGAGCATCCCCAATCATCTTCCATCTATAATCAGACCAGAAAACAATAGGTAAATTTGGCAATTTGACCCACACTGGGGTACTAGCTTCAAATTGTTCCCAAGCATTGAACAATGGGTGCCATGGTTTAATTGTTAGGATATTCTTATCCATAAACCGACAACCTTTAATAATTCGAAGGGTTTCATCCCTGCTTTTGAAAATAAATCCTAAGAAACCATGTGCTAACATACATACTATAGGGATGTAACCAATTCGTGGTTCCCACTCCCATTGGGTCCAAGAATTTATCGAAGACATTGAGACCTGATGACCTCAAAACTTACCAACCACTTTTCAATCATCTAGATTTGTTATCTGGCTCACCCTAAGATCCTCACTAACCACCAAAGAGCCACCTGCTTCTCTCAATCTGATTACCGTTCTTTTTTTCCCTATTAATGGAGATATTTTAGACCTTGGGATGGCATCTTTGTAAATATGCAAGTTCTAGTTTCTCCCCCACACAACTTAGATTCGCAATAGAGTACAGATCTCTTCCATTGCCCAAGTCAAAATGAATGATACTAAGGAGGGGAGTAATGGACACCTGTGGAAAGCACCCAATAATAAAAGCGTTCACATGGGATTCACCCTCCGATGCCAATGTGGAAGGAAAAAAGAGCTTGTCAGGACATATCTCATCCTCCTTGAAACTAATGGGACCAGACTCCAGTAAATGATTGTCAGATAGTACATCTGCTCCATGCCCGACCCACTTTCCTAGGGTATTTTTCATCGAAGGATTATCCAAAAAACCCCCAAGATGATATAAGATGTAGTCTCTAAGTCTCCCAACAAGGAAGGTGAGTAGAATATTTGGTCCTCAAAGAGTGAGTCCTTTGAGTAGTCCACGAGTTGGACTTCATCCTCCATTGTTCCCACTCTGGAGCATGTCTTCCTTCAACTTGTCAAATGACTATATCAGAGATCTCTATATCTTCTCCAATCATCATGATTATGAATACCCTTGTACAACAAAAATAGAAAATTGATCTTTGACATTTTCAAGATATAAATATCCACTTTAATATGTGGCGAGTAATGTGAATTTTCTATGTTTTTAATGGAAAGAAAAAATAATAATTATGGAACAATATTTTTAGAGGTGGATTTTGGTTCGATTAAGTTAAGAAGTGTATAAATATCATTTTTTAATGAAAATTTTATAAGAATTTTGTAAGAAGTTATATTTCCATATATTCGATGAGAACTTTGACTATGGAACTTTGCACCTAGGAGTTTTGGCGCATTTTAAGACAACTCAAATTGGTAAAATATTGAAAAAAATGAGTGTATCAAGGTGGAGTTTTTGCCTCATTGGAAAAAGAAAAAGGAAAAAAAAAAGAAAAAAGACTAATAAGAAAGGTTGAGTTTGTCCACTTGTTAACTCACTCCATGGGGTGGCAAGTGCACATAGTGTGGGGGTGGGGAGGGGGGTGTTTATTATCCCGAGCGACATTTTGAATTAACTTGTGCTTGGGGGTTGAGAGTAACTACCAATAATAATGTGGAAGTATTAGTCCTATATCAATGGAAAACAATTCTCAAAACCAGAGAGATCAAGAGATTATAGTCATTGGGGACTCATTGATTCGGTGAAATACTTCTAGATCCTCTATTCTTTTACTAAAGGATTTGATTCAATGGCAAACAAAGGAACGATCTTGAATCAAGGAATTTTGGATAAAAAATTAGAAGCTCTTATAATTGATTTTCTCCCATGATCACTCACATTTTAATCATTAGACATCACATGCACTCAAGATTGTAGGACAGGTGGTGAAACTCATTATGCCACATGAATTGTCATTTAAATTCTCCCATCTCCCTAATACTTTCCTTTGATAGTTGCATGCTTGGGCAATGCTATGAATCTATGGGTTTTGAAATGAGTTTTTGTTGTGAAGGTAGGATTACTTAGGTCTACCTAGGGTATCTTTGCATTTTGGTAATTCTCCCCTAAGTTCAAGTGGTTGCATTGAGGCCTGTAGATCCTCATCTCGCTCATTGTCCAAGGAAAGCTTTGGTTGTACTTGCATGTTGGGGGATTTATGGGAGGAGGCCTTGTAATCCAGATTTAAAGATAACAACTAAATTTAGACTCAGTAGTCATTAGTTTGGGTTCCTCCTCATTTCAAGGGTCCAACCTATTGATTCAAGGTATTTTGAGAGGAGATTTTCCACTTTGATTTTCAAGTTGCTTGTCATGTTTTGTAGAAATTCTAAGTTCACAAAACCCTACGTTCTGGGAGGATAGTCTCAACTTCGATGGATAGTCACAAGCATGCTATTCATGTACCATGGGAAATTGTAGAAACTCGTTGGGAACTAAGAAGAATGGTGAGCGAGATTGAATCTCTACAAATGACAATAAATCATTTGAAGAACAACATGTATTTACAATTAGAAGTTCACCAGACTCGAAATGCAGAGATGGAAACTAAAGAGGCAATTCAAGGTCAACAAATTAAGAAAATTGTTGCACCTTTAAAATTAGTCAAATATTTCTCAGTGAGGTTTAGTTGACTCCATCAAGATAATGGCTAGGGAGGAAAAAAAAATTGACTTTTCTGCAACTATCACTAGAATTTGACAACTATCACCCGAATTTGGCAATACAATTGTTGACCAAATCACAACTTTACATGGCTTAAATCACGTTTTTGAATGCAAAAAACTTAAAACATTTAGTTGACTCCACGTTTTCCCGTACACTGTAACGGGATTAGACGATTATATCTATTCGTCCATTCAGATAACTTGCACGCTGAAGGATCAAAGAGGCGCCATTTTCGATGCCGTAAGGCTCGAGAGCTTCCAACACGCCTGCTTACTCTGTCATCCTCTGGAACAAGGTTGGGCGGATTATTTTGAACGTATTTGCTCTTTCCGACGAGCTTTCGGAGCAGAGAAACGAAGGCTCCCACTGTTTCAAACCTAAATTGAATTGAGTTTAGTTCTCCAATATCGTTCAATTGGCAACAGCGATGGAAATTTATTGGAAAGCAGAGTGTTCGCTGGTGATATCCGCGAAG